>CAJPEX010000825.1:0-39979 GCA_905338405.1 Notodromas monacha
CAAAGCGCACTAGTTTTTGTGCGTGTTGCCGCCAGCATGCGGAGGATGTTGGGAGTCGTTACGCCTCGGCTTCTCATGCGGGGCCCGATCAGCATACGTATTATTCTGGGGGATGTTGCAAAAAAAATATCGAGAGAATAAAAAAATAAATAAATCAGTGCCCCTGACTGACTGAACAGATCTGTTGCTGTCTCTTTGATTTCAAAGCAAGCGACAAGAACGCGGGTGGACTCGGTATAATCGTGTTTGGGGGAGGTCGTGGGAACGTATAAAAGGTCTCCAAATCCTGGGATGGAAATCAATTCTAAAAATGATTTTTTCTTTCTTACTCAATGAGTGAATTCAGATGATGCACAAATTTGCCGCGTTAATTCACGCCAAGCGAATAAAACACGACCCTGACTTCGTAATTTTATTCCAAAATGTGTAGCAACATTTGTATGCCTGCTTTTAAAAATGTGAACTCATATTTTGAAGATTCATTGATGGGTTAAATATTTTTTGTTTTCCCAAGTTTAAATAGGAAAAATATAAAGAAGTGAAAATTAATTTAAACCTGTGTGGAAAAAATATATTCATCTGCCTCGCTTGAATATACTGTATTTCAGATCACCGGAAGACCCGTGTCCTAACAAATACATTATTCCAAATGAAAAAGATTTCAAGTAACAGTTTTCCAAATAAAGTATATACAAGCGATGTTTCAATGAAACATATTCTAACCTTGGCATCATCTTGAAGATGCGGGCTTGAAGCTAGACCTAGAATGTAAATTTTTGAAAACACGTTTACCGAAGTCAGGGCCGTAGTGAAACCCAAACTTTTGGAAATGAAGGCTTGCTCTGATTTTTTATTGGCTTTAAAGAGGGAAGGAGAGGAATCTCCCTTCATAAACTGGTGTTTCATAGTTGTCGTAAAGGTACAGACAAAACACTTGAAGAATCCTTCGTATAAAATCACCTAATTTACGAAAATGTTGCCGTCTTTTTAAGAATGCATCACCAACGTTCACCAAGCTTTTTTTTTCTGTAGCCTCAGGTGATGGTATAAAAAGACTTCGAACATCTAAACCAGAAAAGAGGCCTTTGAATTTCAAGGATTCTTCGTCGAACATTTTTACATTTTAATTTAGGTGCATGCGTCTTCTTATGTAGAGCAGCAGCATGATTCCCTCAAAAAGTAACACAGCTCAGTTCAATCATTCGTTCAGAACTGATGAAAGTCTGCTTTGATTATTGCTTTACGATGAGCAACCGTTTCGAAAAGAAATTTCAATTTTAATTCTTCGTAGTTTCCTTTCGATCGCATTATATTTTTTATGATCCTATGCAGATTGCTGTCTGAATTTCATCTCTTCTGCCTCCAATTTTGAAAATATGCGATCTCAGTAAGCGCTGCATCTTAAGTTTTTCGTGATATTTTCCGTTTTTCCTTGGGATGGCTTCTTCGAATTCGTCGTCGAATCAGAAGATATTCAAACTTTACATTTAGCGTCCCGACTGTGAAAAATGCATATGCTGCTGACTTTTTTGCAATGATATTTTAAACATGAATGCTAATTTTAAAACGCTGAATTTGGAATTTTGTCACATATACTGCAGTGACCAAGAAAATCATTCAGTTTAATTTTTTGCATTTCTGAGTTGACTGAAACATGTTTTTTTCTCGCATTACATTTGCGATTCTTTGATTTTTAATTTGTCAATGTAAACATATAGGGGGATTCTCCCTGAAAAATAACAATTCCTTCCACAGAGAATATCGTCATGAAATAAGCTGCTTAATAGTTACCGAAGGTCCCCTGGGAATTCATTGTAAGAAGAATATAGCTGTATATTCGACATATTTCTAGTAAGTTTTACCTGTACATATTTATATTTATAAATTCGAGTTTGAAAAAAGCTTGAGACTTAAATTCGTCAATATACATTATAGAAGTCGCTTTTTCGTGCTGATATTTTATGATTTTCGGGGTCCCCGGTTTCAAGGTGATGCATGCTGAAGAATTTCTAAAATAATTGAATTTTTGACACCTATGTATACAGTACTTCAATGCATATGCCACAGAATTAATCACAAGTGCCCGATATGAAGAAGACTCATTGTTATCCTCTCATTTAATCGGAAATTCCATCAGCAGATGTCTAGACGTGGATTTCACCCCTACTACAGTCGATTCAATGCATATGCCACAGAATTAATCACAAGTGCCCGATATGAAGAAGACTCATTGTTATCCTCTCATTTAATCGGAAATTCCATCAGCAGATGTCTAGACGTGGATTTCACCCCTACTACAGTCGATTCTCAATTAAAACCTCCTCAAGTCGAATACTTCCCGACAGTCTATTTTTTCCACGTCCTCATTTAATTCTCTTCGATAAAATATATTAAAAACATCCCTAGTTTTTTCTCTCAAACCTCCTCAAGTCAAATTTTCTGAGGCCTTTTGGATAATATTCTCTTAACATATGAAAGAGAGGAGCAATAAAGCATATGATCTAATGTTTCGTGAAAAAAAGTGAAAGACTATTTGAGCTAATGAACCCCTGCCTCCAAATAATGCAGCATGCTGTAAACTCATGTGAGAGGCAAGCTAAGGCCCAGAAAATCTCCATTTACCATGTACTGCAATTTTTATAAGTTTCCTTGCCACAAAAAATGCTTATTTTCGTCACACAAAGCCTCCCAGAATCAAAACCTCCCTAAGTCGAATTTTTTTTCTGATACCTTGGAGTTTGACTTAGAGAGGTTCGACTATATACGAGAATGTTCACCTTTTTACTTCTGTTCAGGGGCAGGGAGCTTCAAATTTTAAAACCTAAACATTTCAATATGCCTGTTTCAGCAGATGGATCAGAAAAGCTGAGGAGTGTGTACAAATTGGTCGTTATTTCATCGAGAAGGTGTTTACCTAGCCTGTCGAAACTAGTGAACATGAGAAAAGGTTTTTTTTATCCCTGGTGTTCAGGTCATTTCAAGTCCGCGCAGAAACGTGTAACCTCTTGCGTGATGGAATAATTCCGTACCTCAATGTACTGCTGTGAATGTTATCTTTTTATCCATTGTGATTTGTGTGTTCTTGTGTGAATTAAATCTTGGGGTTAAACAAACTCGAAATACAATTTTATTCTTTTTCTTTCGGGATTTCATGAAAGAAATCCCCAGCTGAACCCCACAGCTGATTATTTTGTGTTTTATTTTCGAATTTCTGCCTCTTCTTGTGTGAATTTAACCCACATCTCGTATACAGTATGGATGAGTCTAGTTATGCGGAAACTGGGAATCATCTCCTCCACACCATCCAGAGCTGAAGAATACCCAGCATGTGGTATTCCGCTTAATGAAGCGCAATTCAGCCGACGAAACGTGTACTCAAGGTGAAGGATAATACGCATGAGAACCCTCCCCACTCACGCATTCAACACGAGCCGTGTAGCTGATGTGTACAGATCATTACATACATTAGCCATTAACTCACTCGCGCGTTATCGTCTTCCCCTGCTGCCGAGGTTGACAAGTACAANTCATTTCAAGTCCGCGCAGAAACGTGTAACCTCTTGCGTGATGGAATAATTCCGTACCTCAATGTACTGCTGTGAATGTTATCTTTTTATCCATTGTGATTTGTGTGTTCTTGTGTGAATTAAATCTTGGGGTTAAACAAACTCGAAATACAATTTTATCTTTTTCTTTCGGGATTTCATGAAAGAAATCCCCAGCTGAACCCCACAGCTGATTATTTTGTGTTTCATTTTCGAATTTCTGCCTCTTCTTGTGTGAATTTAACCCACATCTCGTATACAGTATGGATGAGTCTAGTTATGCGGAAACTGGGAATCATCTCCTACACACGATCCAGAGCTGAAGAATACCCAGCATGTGGTATTCCGCTTAATGAAGCGCAATTCAGCCGACGAAACGTGTACTCAAGGTGAAGGATAATACGCATGAGAACCCTCCCCACTCACGCATTCAACACGAGCCGTGTAGCTGTGTACAGATCATTACATACATTAGCCATTAACTCACTCGCGCGTTATCGTCTTCCCCTGCTGCCGAGGTTGACAAGTACAAATGGGGTCCATTTTAAATGCCGAAGGAACAAAAGGGCGGCACATGGAAGCGAGGAAGCATAACTAAGAATAACCGCGAGCAGCCGACACAAGACGCCGCCAAGAAAGGAGTAACGGCGTCCAAAGACAGCTTTACAACATGCCCCAGTAACAATCCGCGATTTTTTTCTTCTCCGACTGCTGCATGCATGCATGCATGCAACACCAGCAACGAGAAAAGGAGCAATTCAGCAGCATCTCTGAACCAAAAATGAAATGAGATAAAACAAATAAAAATAAAAGAAGAAAATAAGCTGTGTTATTCAACGCATGCATTTTCCCCAGCGGGCGTATCAAGTGTGTATGAAGAAAACCCGGCGTTCGTCCTCGTTATCGTGCACGAATGGTGTACGCATTGCCTTCAGGTTTGCTTTTGCTCTTCTTCTTCTCCTTCTTTTTGGCCTTATCAAAAAAAGAGTTGTGCCGCGAAAACGAAGAGCGTCTAAACAAAAGATAAAAAAAATCGAGCAGCAAGACTCCTCCTACTCCGAGGGACTCTTTTAGGTCTCCCACCTTTTTTCGAGGCAACCAAAGGATATGCTAGGTATGGAAAACCCCGCATTGATGATTCGCAAAGAATAAATTATACAAACTTGGGTATAGTAATCAATCAGTTCATGCTTGGTGTGGATGTAACCAGATTTTTGAAAAGCAAAATCAGGTTTCAAATTGCTTACGCCGCCAAAATCGTGGACCATTTTCATAATTAAAGCAGCGGTTTGAACACAGAAAATCACTACATATTTCTAGTACTGTATTCACTGCAGCTCAGGATATCATATCTTTTTCCAATTCAAAGCCTTCCGTATTTATCGTGAGATGGCTGTTGGCATATACCCGGATATGATTTTGCGGATTTTTAGGCTATTTTTCCGGAAAACATGAGGCTTATACGAGAGTAAAACCTGCAACGAAACTGGAGAAACATTGAAAAAAAAATTTATTTCCTTTTCTTTCATTGATACTTTTATTGCCAATTTATCGAGCTGCGTAATTGTCACGTGAATAAATCAGTTACAAAATTCAGCAGCGGATCAGTAGACAAGTGAAGAATAAAAAAGAAATGCTTGTTGTTCAAAACTCAGCTCTTTTTTCACGATTGAATAAAAACAGGTGTATCATAATCACCAGACATTTACCTAAAAAATCTGAGTATCTCTCTTTGTGATAAAAGAGATGACCTTCAAAATTATTTTCACAAAACTCAAGAATCCAGGGGAACAAAGAGAGGCGCTTAGCACCTGTAAAAACTTCTCCTGGTATACTGTATAATGAAGCAGTTAATAAATTTTCTATTCAAAAGACAGTGGCAAAATGTATACAACAGTAATGTGATCGATTTCATTCTTATTCTAAAATGCTACAACCAGAAGCCGGTACGCTGAAGAGCTACGTACAGTAAAACAATTTAGTAGAGGGCTATAATTGTTTCCTCAAAAACTCACACCCTTAATACCAACCTACAATTATTTCTAAATTTATTTTAGATTTGGTTGGTGAGTTGAAACTGATGATGTCAAATTTCTCTATGTTCATGAACTGAGTCTCCTCGAACATCTATTGGTTCCTTGTGTGCAGTAATTCTTGAAAATTCGAATGCCTGATACTGTACTTGCCGGTTATACAGTACAATACTGTACTGCGACAGTTCTGTTCCTGCGGGATTTTCGCACCCCTGAATTTTCTATCGCACCCTCGTGTCTAAAGTTATCAGAAGAAACCAGGGAGGGTCCTTCTTTGAATAGTCAACACTCGGAAGACACGAGAAAAACATCGGCAGGGGAAATCTAGCTTTTATTTTCTTTTCCTTTTTTACTATTTTCTGCCGTGTCAGAACGCGTTTTAGAATTCAGTGCACGCGTTCGACGGAGGATGTGTGTGCATATTTTTTCTCGTCGATTTTCCTCGGCGTCACGGTGAGAGGCAGAATGCGACTTGCGCACCATTTTTGTACGGTTGTACGTACAGTATTCTAGTCTACGTGGGACTGCAACCGTAACCGAGAATTAAAGTTAATTACCTTCAATTATCTCCCCAATTTCACGGTGATTTTCGTTATATTTTTTAAAGCTGCTAAAAAATCCTTTTGTCGTTGTTTGTCGATTGAATGCTGTACCCGAGAGATGCTGATGAGAGCTTTTGCTGAATGAATTGTCTTTGATTCAAGTTTTTCTGAGAATAAGGGAGAAGCATTCCTTTTTGAATGCCATCATTAAACTGCATTGGTGAGGAAAACGAGAGGTTTATGCCTCTCATTGCACAAACAAGCGTTAAAAAAATTGCGAATTCTGAAATTTTGATGTGCTTGTAAAAGTTGGCTTTATCATAGAAAATTCGCGGAGAAAGGTTCTAAAGGAAGCTAAAAATGCCGCATGATCTTCGATTAACATCACAAATTTTGAAGCCATCATGCAAACAAAAGCGAACAAAAAAGTCGGATTGCGTTAATTTGTTCACCTCAGACCAATTCGGTTTCCAGAAAGCTAAAAAAATTTCACAAAGAAAATAAATATCAGGACTCCAGAAGCAAGCAATTAAACATCATAGACTTCTTCATCGAAAAAAGAAAACGTGCAGAAATTCGGGAATGTGCTATTATACGAGATTCGCAAAAGTGGTGGTAGTTTCGCGTCAGGTTACAATCGAATGCTTTTTTTTTTTCATCCTTGAGATTCACAAAAAGATTTGATAAACACTGGTGCCTAATGATCACATCTTCATTTTGCCGAATATTATTATCAACTATATTGAATCTCTGATCAATTATATTTCGTCTTACCTTATTTCAGAAGAGGCCAGCACTTTCAGGAACCAGAATAGACTAGATTCTCTCCAAGTTATTAAAGGACGAGGTCTCCCTCGAAAAATATTACTGTACCAGAGTTTTGAGCGTAACGAAGGTGTGGGCTTCAAAGCACGTTCTTCTGATCACGTCGTGGCTTCTTGTCAGGAGCCTCGGAAGTAATGAGCGAATTTCTTGGGCGTGTCTGAAGATTGATCGTCAGTCAGTTCATTCGAGTTTGAAAAGCCATCATTGACGTCGGAACCCGAGCTCTGAGATACCCGAGACACATTGTTCAACCTCCATTCAACAGGGTGGAGCAACTACAGTAAGAACCTCAATCATGGGACTATTCGATCATTCGTGCATGAATTCCATGCTGATGAAGAAAAAGGAAATTAGCTCGAGCGTATTTTCTTTATCGATTTAAAGATTAAATTTAATTTCAATTGGAAGTTCAGTTGTTGAGGAAAAATATAGCTGGCAAAAACTCAGATTAATAATGATCTCGCGGAATTTAAATCATGATGTTTATAGGAATTTTCCTAGATTAGGCTGGTATTTGAGACGTGAATAGAATAAACGGACTACAGTAATTCCATAATGACGCGTTTTAATGTAATGAATGCGTTTATATTATTCGCAAGAAATTTTGTTTCTGTTTCTGAGGCGCAAAAATTCGGAGGTGCTTACATCGAATCATACAGGGAATCTCACATTCGACTCAAGTAAATTCAGCTTTGCTTGTGCTAATTTTTTTATCCTTCCCTCGCTTCACTTTTTCTACATGTTTTCGAGTGATTTGAACATGTTTCACGCCTCTCATCGAAGGAAAAAGAATTAAAGCATTCCGCAAATGTAAATTTGAGCAGTTTTAAGTGAGAGGTTTGCGAGGAACAACACAATAAGATCAACAATTCTGAAATCTGGATGACGATGGCATTAAACAATACACACGGGGAAACTATTTCTACGTTCATTCATGGTATTAAAAAAGCTGCAGTTTAAGCAACATTTTGAATGACATTCATCGATTCAGACATTCCTTCGAAATTACTTGAGATCATACCTTCATTTTAAAAAATTGCCTGACAAATTATAAATTAGACGGCACAGAAATCATACATCTTTTTCACGCTTCGTAACTTTCGAGGTTGAGGGTAATTTAAATATCTTTTGCGGGAATGATGGAAATTAATTCAGTTCATTGTTGAATAGATTTTTCGACCTTGTAAATCTTTTCAAAAGTCGATTATCTGCGATTTTTATTATGCAGGTGGAGGTTCTACTTTATAAATAGTTTTTTTCTCAACACGGCGCTTTTGCTTCTCGCAGATTTGTTTTCTATTTTTTTTAGCTCGTCGTTCTGAGGAGGATGAGGCTCCCTGAGAAAATCCAGAGGGTGGAAAAAAGCTCCGTTGGTTAGGATATGCTAGGTATGGAAAACCCCGCATTGATGATCCGCAAAGAATAAATTATACAAACTTGTTGCATAATAATCAATCAGTTCATGCTTGGTGTGGATGTAACCAGATTTTTGAAAAGCAAAATCAGGTGTCAAATTGCTTACGCCGCCAAAATCGTGAACCATTTTCATAATTAAAGCAGCGGTTTGAACACAGAAAATCACTACATATTTCTAGTACTGTATTCACTGCAGCTCAGGATATCATATCTTTTTCCAATTCAAAGCCTACAGTATTTATTGTGAGATGGCTGTTGGCATATACCCGGATACGATTTTTAGGATTTTTAGGCTATATTTCCGGGAAAAAAATTAGGCTTATAAAAGAGTAAAACCTGCAACGAAACTAGAGAAACATTCGAAAAAAATTATTTCCTTTTCTTTGATTGATACTTTTATTGCCAATCTCTCGAGCTGCGTAATTGTCACGTGCATAAATCAGTTACAAAAATCAGCAGCGGATCAGTAGACAAGTGAAGAATAAAAAATAAACGCTTATCCTTCAAAACTCAGCTCTTTTTTCATGATTGAATAAAAACAGGTGCATCATAATCACCAGACATTTACCTAAAAAATCTGAGTATCTCTCTTTGTGATAAAAGAGATTACCTTCAAAATTATTTTCACAAAACTCAAGAATCCAGGGGAACAAAGAGAGGCACTTAGCACCTGTATAAGGTATAATGAAGCAGTTAATACATTTTCTATTCAAAAGATAGTGGCAAAATGTATACAACAGTAATGTGATCCATTTCATTCTTATTCTAAAATGCTACAACCAGAAGCCGGTACGCTGAAGAGCTACGTACAGTAAAACAATTTAGTAGAGGGCTATAATTGTTTCCTCAAAAACTCACACCCTTAATACCGACCTACAATTATTTCTAAATTTATTTTAGAGTTGGTTGGTGAGTTGAAACTGATGATGTCAAATTTCTCTATGTTCATGAACTGAGTCTCCTCTTCAATCTATTGGCTCCTTGTGTGCAGTAATTCTTGAAAATCCGAATGCCTGATTCTGTACATGCCGGTTGTACAATACTTTACTGCGACAGTTCTGTTCCTGCGGGATTTTCGCACCCCTGCATTTTCTATCGCACCCTCGGGTCTAAAGTTATCAGAAGAAACCAGGGAGGGTCCTTCTTTGAATAGTCAACACTCGGAAGACACGAGAAAAACATCGGCAGGGGAAATCTAGCTTTTATTTTATTTTTTTACTATTTTCTGCCGTGTCAGAACGCGTTTTAGAATTCAGTGCACGCGTTCGACGGAGGATGTGTGTGCATATTTTTTCTCGTCGATTTTCCTCGGCGTCACGGTGAGAGGCAGAATGCGACTTGCACACCATTTTTGTACGGTTGTACGTACAGTATTCTAGTCTACGTGGGACTGCAACCGTAACCGAGAATTAAAGTTAATTACCTCCAATTATCTCCCCAATTTCAGGGTGATTTTCGTAATTTTTTTTTACAGCTGTTAAGAAATCCTCTTGTCGCTGATTGTCGATTGAATGCTGTACCCGAGAGATGCTGATGAGAGCTTTTGCTGAATGATTTGTCGTTGATTCAAGTTTTTCTGAGAATAAGGGAGAAGCAATCCTTTTCGAATGCCTTATTTAAATTGCATGGGTAAGGAAAACGAGAGTTTTATGCCTCTCATTGCAAGAACAAGCGTAAAAGAATAGCGAATTCTGAAATTTTGATGTGCTTGTAAAAGTTGGCTTTATCATAGAAAATTCGCGGAGAAAGGTTCTAAAGGAAGCTAAAAATACCGTATGATCTTCGATTAACATCACAAAATTTGATGCAAACGAAAGCGAACAAAAAAGTCGGATTGAGTTAATTTGTTCACCTCAGACCAATTTGGTTTCCAGAAAGCTAAAAAAATGTCACAAAGAAAATAAGTATCAGGACTCCAGAAGCAAGCAATTATAAACATCATAAACTTCTTCATCGAAAAAAAAAAAAACGTGCAGAAATTCGGGAAGTGTGTTATTCTACGAGATTCACAAAAGTGGTGGTAGGCTAGTGTTGCGTCAGGTCACAATCGAATGTTTTTTTTCATCCTTGAGATTAACAAAAAAATTTGATGAACACTGGTGCCCAATGATCACATCGTCATTTTGCCGAATATTTATATCAACTATTGAATCTCTGATCAATTGTATTTCGTTTTAACTTGATTCAGAAGAGGCCAGCACTTTCAGGAACCAGAATAGACTAGATTCTCTCCAAGTTATTAAAGGACGAGGTCTCCCTCGAAAAATATTAGAGTTTTGAGCGTAACGAAGGTGTGGGCTTCAAAGCACGTTCTTCTGATCACGTCGTGGCTTCTTGTCAGGAGCCTCGGAAGTAATGAGCGAATTTCTTGGGCGTGTCTGAAGATTGATCGTCAGTCAGTTCATTCGAGTTTGAAAAGCCATCATTGACGTCGGAACCCGAGCTCTGAGATACCCGAGACACATTGTTCAACCTCCATTCAACAGGGTGGAGCAACTACAGTAAGAACCTCAATCATGGGACTATTCGATCATTCCTGCATGAATTCCATGCTGATAAAGAAAAAGGAAATTAGCTTGAGCGTATTTTCTTAATTTATTTAAAGATTAATGAATTTCAATTGGAAGTTCAGTTGTTGAGGAAAAATATAGCTGGCAAAAACTCAGATTAATAATTATCTTGCGGAATTTAAATCATAATGATTATTGGAATTTTTCTAGATTAGGCTGGTATTTGAGACATGAATAGATTAAACGGACTGTACTTCCATAATGAAGCGTTTTAATGTAATGAATGCGTTTATATTATTCGCAAGAAATTTTGTTTCGGTTTCTGAGGCGCAAAAATTCGGAGGTGCTTACATCGAATCATACAGGGAATCTCACATTCGACTCAAGTAAATTCAGCTTTGCTTGTGCTAATTTTTTTATCCTTCCCTCGCTTCACTTTTTCTACATGTTTTCGAGTGATTTGAACATGTTTCACGCCTCTCATCGAAGGAAAAAGAATTAAAGCATTCCACAAATGTAAATTTGAGCAGTTTTAAGTGAGAGGTTTGCAAGGAACAACACAATAAGATCAACAATTCTGAAATCTGGATGACGATGGCATTAAACAATACACACGGGGAAACTATTTCTACGTTCATTCATGATATTAAAAAAGCTGCAGTTCAAGCAACATTTTGAATGACATTTATCGATTCAGACATTCCTTCGAAATTACTTGATCATACCTTCATTTAAAAAAAAAATTGCCCAAGAAATTATAAATTAGACTGCACAGAAATCAGACATCTTTTTCACGCTTCGTAACTTTCGAGGTTGAGGGTAATTTAAATATCTTTTGCGGGAATGATGGAAATTAATTCAGTTCATTGTTGAATAGATTTTTCGACCTTGTAAATCTTTTCAAAAGTCGATTATCTGCGATTTTTATTATGCAGGTGGAGGTTCTACTTTATATTCCCAGTTTTTTAAAGGGCTTGTATATAGAACCTGAAGAGTTGAAGCGGAAGAATTTTTTTTTTCTAGTCCCAGACTTTTCTCCCCACTTTGACTTTCAGTGAATACTTCCGCGTTCAGTTCCGTTCATATTTTTCTCTGCATAAATTTTAAGCGAGGCATTCAACGCGTTCAAGCTCGTTTGACGCTGAAAAGGCGATGAGGCTCATTCATCCAGCTAGTGAAAAAAACGGGCAGGGAATATATATATATATATATAGGAAGAAAAACAGTGCATCCATTTGCGCTTGCGTGAAAGACTTCGGTGCGTAAGGAAGCGAAGGGGGAGAGATATTTTGCGCGTGAAATTTAAACCCCCCCCCCCCCCCCCCACGTTTTTCCTCAGCAGTGCAGTTTCCTTTTCAGAGTTCTCTCTCTCTCTCTCATCCCGTGTTACTTTTATTTTATTTTTTGCGCGCTCCCAGCTCCGCCATGTCCGGAAAAGTGGCACTGATGTCGGAGTCTCCCTATTTTCCACCTGTTGCTTTCCTTCCCCCCCAGCATCAGTGAGTTCGAACTTTATGACTCGTCCTCTTTTTTCGCTCGTTTGGCGTTTTTCCTTCTCCCCCCCTGCATCACGGGTTCATTCACACGACGAGGGTTTTTTCTTCCTGCATCTCTGAATCCCCCTGCCCTGTCCCCTGGCTTCTTTCCACCCCGCGTACAAATGCCATGTTTGCACTTCGGTCAGAGGTTTTTTTTTTTTTACTTGGGGAAAAATCCCGCGTATTTACCCCACCAGAGGCCGCGACTTCCCCATCGGAAAAATATATGCTGGTGCCATTCTCGAAATATTCCGTTTAAGGCCCGCTAAAAAATGACTCGAGGGATGCCATTCGAGAAATGGCTGTGAATAATGATTGATATACTGGATAAGATTTAAATGAGGAAGTACATCAACAAAAATACTTGATACCATGAAGGATTTTTCAGTTTTCAAACATCCGACACGCCATGTCAGTCAAATTTTCTCGCAAATGATCTTCTCGAGTGTGCTGAGAACATTTTAAAGATAAGTTCTCATCAGGGCAGGTACAATTCCTGTACAGAATGCATTTTCCGCGGAATGTGCAGTTTTGTACCCTGAAATAGCTGAGCAAAATAAGAGTGCGGCGTATTGGTGCGTCAAAAATACGCGCATGCTTGGTTTCTGGGTTTACTGCCAGAAAAAAACCCATTCTAGACAACGCGAAATGTCCAAATTTGAGAATGCGGGTAAGTTTCAAAAATTGGTCCAAACTCCGAGCGATTTCGTCCACGTTTACAGCCGTTAAATTTTTGATATAAAGTGAAGTCCATCGATGATCAAGCCAAATAAAATAGGAAAATTTTCTCATTCTGCAGCAGGCCTCTAAATGAAGGATTTTCGGTGCGCATTATAATGGGCTTGCAGTTAGTGTTTGAAAGTTAAAGCTTTAATTTAAAGCTGGTGTCAATAATGAAAGTAAAAGCAATTATTTTCCTGAAAAATTAGAGCTCTCTTT
Source organism: Notodromas monacha (assembly GCA_905338405.1). NCBI lineage: Eukaryota > Metazoa > Arthropoda > Ostracoda > Podocopida > Cyprididae > Notodromas > Notodromas monacha. The sequence continues at coordinate 13,349 of CAJPEX010000825.1, forward strand.
TTTGCATAGCAAATTTATTCTGAATTAAAGAAGTACTGTACTGCATATCTACTAGATCACACTTACTATATTCTACAGTATTGCATGGGAGATGTGACATACTGTACTTTATCTGCATCTTATGCGCTTAACCTCATTACTTTTTATTATACAAAATTTTAAAGCTAATTTTCGCCGATTACAAATTTTTAAAGCCAAACTAAAGAAGAAGGATCGTGATTTTACAAGTATACGCGAAGATTTGACATTTGACACATGGTATGAAATTCCATGCATGAACAGGATGGCTTGTAAAACCAAGTTTTGCGAAAAAAAAGATATGCGGTGCACTTTTTCTTTCGAAAATTAATTGCAAAAAGCATGGTTCATCTGATAATTGACTTACATGTTATATTATATTTTCTATGTGCCAAGAGAAAATTCCAACGAGGGGAAAAATGCTTGTCACTTGCAATGCCATGAGAGAAATTCGGCTGTGCACTTGAATTTCTCATTTTTTCCTCCATTGATTTAGGTTACTAATTCAAAGCAAAAACCCCGAACATACTGTTGGCATGTGGTACAGTACCAATTTTAGCGCAGGATGCTTTTTTTTTCTCGTGCGACGTGCCATTTGTGGCAACGTACGTATTTTGCACAAAATACTGTATCCTTGCTACAGGAATGCTCCTTAGCAGGGTATTGTATTTACTAACTGAGACTAATTAAATTTGGCGCATTTCACTGTAGTCATGTTTCCCGGAAAATTTTCTAGCAAAAACACATTATTTTATGATCAAAATATTCGACTCAAAGTCGCGTCATGATCAAGTTGCACCTTGATTTTCTGCGATAATACAGTATACTGTATCCTTGTAACAGGAATTTTTTTTAGTAGGGCGTCTATATACTCACTCAGACCCCATTTTACTAATTAAATTTCTTTAACTGCTATGTTTCCCCGAAATTTTTTTAGTAACACCATATTATTTTATAGTCAAAATACTTGACTCAAAGTCGCTATCTGAATTTTTTTTCAGTGACAAATTGCAGTATGCCCAAGATATTCGAAATGTCGGGTGTGAACACCGGATCAGTTGGTAGCGGCTTATTCCAGGGTGTAGGGATTGCGTTTTGTGCGCCGGGGTGTTTCAGAACGAAGGCATTCATCACAAGTTGCTCTTTTTTCGCTCTCTCTCTCCCTTTCTCGCGATGTTCTTGTCCTCGTCTAGTCCAGGGAGGGTGAGGAATGCGGAGCAGATAGACGCGTATATACATTCAGAAGGCCCCACGGGGGTTTTTAAATACGTGCTTCGCACACCAATGCGTCCCACTGCGAGGCGAATTCGCAGAGATGCGCAAGCGCGCTTTAAATTCCCTGCTCGTCGCGACTCGCCTCCAGCGGGCTGGAATGCGTGTTCAACATCCATCCAATTTTTTTTTTTTTTTTTTTTTTTTTTTTTTATGCGTGTTCAACATCCATCCATTTTTTTTTTTTTTTTTTTTTTTTTTTAGCCACTGATGTATTCATTTTTCTTCTTTTTGCTGTCAACGCAAGTTTTTTTTTTCTTTCTTTCAATTTATTTTTTTCTCACGGGACTTATTTCGTCATGCTTCTCCTATGCCGAGATTACCCCTGCTGATTATGAATGCAGAGAGGTGTCGAGGAAATTGATACAGCTTTTAGGCTGACCATAACCTGGATGTGGATCGCTCATGAAGCAGTGGCTGGATTAATGACGTCCCGCAATTTTTTTCCCTAGATGGTGCATGTCTGGATAGCTATGCCTTGAGGCAAGCTTCTTGCATAGGTACTGTACATTGATTGGTAGGGGAACTTGGGGCTCTTGGACTGGCTAACATTAGCTGATGTGCTGTCAGGACTCAGGAGGATTGGACTAAAGGTTCTCAGACATCGTCATGATCTGAGACAACAGGTTAAATAGTATCAAAAAATAAGAAAACATCTTTAAAGCACGCAAGGAAAAGCTTGATCTGACTATTTAATACATTTCTTGTCCACTGAAGACAGAAATCGGATTTTTAAAAACACCATACAGTTGAAACTTGATAACTCAGACATACCCAAGTCAAATTTTTTGAGTCCCCATCTGGATTTCCTTAGAAACAATACATTAAAATCATCTTTAATAATAGGCTTTTCCTCTGAAACCTCCGTAAGAGGAATTTTCTTGGGCATTTTGGCTATTTTCTTGACTTAGGAAAGAAAAAGGTAAAAAGGTGTTTTTAAAGGAAGGGAAAGACTAATTGCACAAATGAACCCTTACCTCCAAGTTCAGAATTGTATGAGCTTATTTAGAAAGCAATTGAAGGCCCAGATTATCACCATTTACAAGTTTCTGCAATTTATCTACATTTCCCACAGTAGTAATGCTTTTTTCCCTCACTCAAAACCTCCCTAAGTCAATTTTTTGCTGGTCCCTTGAAATTTGACTTTGAGAGGTTCAATTGTACTACAATGGCAACCATGCTTCTTCTGCGCTTTCAATTTTCAGTATTCACATTCCAGAATGAAAAAAAATGAAAGCAGTGTTCAATGCATGATTGGTAAGTTTGGTTAGATGGCGCTGAGATGATTGAGTAAGGTTCAGTAGGTTGTATATGTTTGTTAAGTCTTGTTAAGGCATTTGGTTGGGTAAATTAGGTAGGGTAGGTGGGTGTGTCATATTTGTATTGTTTCTCTATTCCCTGTATCAATGAATATCCAAAAGGCTGGCAGAAAATGTGGGATATGGAGATTTGAAGGTAGGCTTTTGAGTTAGGGAGGTTTTTAATGTATGGATCAAAAGGAAATTCAGATTGGGACTTGGAACAAATTTTAAATGTGGAGTTATTTAACTTAGAGAGATTTGATTTATTGAGGTTCAACTGTAGTACTGTATTTATGTGGGTACTTTCTCTTTGGATACTCAATCTTTTGTGCATCTTTTAGGTGCAGACATGCTGTTTCACCCATACTTGATGCTCTTCTGATGCGCACCCAACGCAACATTTAGCGATTGTTAAAGTCCACGTTTATTTGAACCCTCATTTACATGATGATGCTGCGCTAATAATATTTTCTATAAATTTTGGATTAACTGAGCATGAATGCGTTTGAAATGTATGGTGCTTTGATTTGGTCAGATATTTTGCCATTAATTTCTGGTTATTCTTGGATGAAGTTGAGGCCCCTGTTGAGGACCTTGAAACATGAATGAAATACTGTAAAGCACAGCTGCGATTAAAAATACGCTCATAATTTTTCCCTTTTGGCACTTCTGCTGGTCGACGGGTCCGTCTTTTGGCAAGCACAGTACTGTGGTTATGCTGGTGCATATACCCTTGCATCACTCGCACCAAAAATGCCTGCATAGTCAGCTACAAAAATTATTCACATTCGATCTTGCAGAGCAGTATATTCATCAGCCGAATAGCCGAGTAAAATATATTTCCTTGAAAAAAGGAGGGTTTCATTTCCGTGATCATACATTTCGAAGGTTCTTGTGCAATCCCATATAACTTCATCACCTGCCATCCAAGAGAGATTGGATTTTTTTCTGGAATCCATTCAACTCGGAGTTTCCGAAAAAATCCTTCAAATTTCAGATTTTCAGGGAGTTACTAAGAACAAAGGATCAATTTTGATTACATTTAAATTACAGAAAATTGCTTCCGTGAGTTCTTTTTACCAGGAATGTCAAGAACAGCAAAAAATAAAAAAAACGTAATAGGTACGAAATTAGATTTTGCAATCATGTAATTTTTCAAATACTTAGAGCTGCTTTACAAAGTATTTTTCACTCATTAAATGCACATCTTTTTGGAAGTATGCTTTCTAAAATACGTTCTTGTACAGTTTCCCCCAAACGTTTTGGGCCCGCGGATTAAAAAAGTTTCATGAAATTGTTACGCATCAGCAGAAATTTTTAAATACCTGCCTTCAAGTCCTCCAAGCAAAAATGTCATTGAAAAAAACCAAGGTAAGAATCAATGCAGTAGCTATAGTGGAATCTCTGTTTGAAAAAAAAAAAAAGCTTGGCTGATTTCAAGAAAGGTTCCCAGAATGAAAACCCAAAATTATTAATATCAGGAGGTGAAAACTTTTCTGAGGCGTTGTAATATAGGAGAGAATTCAACTTTTATTTTTCATTTGATAATTTCACCTGCCATTGTCTTTCCAAAATTTCAGATACAGATAACAGACTGAATTACAGTACTACTTTTGATAAATTTCTTGTGCTTTAGAAAATACTCCCATACATATATGGACTGACGAAAAACTTCTGTCCGCGGACCAAGGGGTATGCTGCAGTGCACAGACCAATTGTTCTAGAATCTAGAATATCGAGATGGCCTTGGGTTTTCATCGCCTTTTTTATTGACGCAATTCGCCAATGACTACAATGAGTATCTCTCCCGGGGTTTTCCCGGAGGTCATTCCGACATGGCGTTGCTCGCATGCATATACGTACTGTACACGCCTGCCTGCCTGCGGGAAGCGGAAGAAAAGCCTATCGGGAAGAATAAGCGAGCTGATTGCCACGGGACGGGGGAGATTTACCATTATGACACTCATTCCGGGACCGAGTCCTCGAGTTAATTGCCACACGGGGTTGCGGGGTTCTGCGGAATGTAAATTCCCCATAACCAAGCATCGGCCCCTTTTGTGCGGGACGTGAGGAAAATGAAACACCGGGGGCTTCTTCTGTCTGAATTTACTGTTGCATCTCACGAACAGAGAGGTATTGATCATTTTCCCGGCTTCCGTGTCTCGGCAATTTCGTGATACAGTATTTTTGAACAAAAGAAAGTACTGTACAGTACGACGAGTGTTCTGATTTACACGCTCAATAGTTGAGGAATGAATGCCATTCCTGGGAAACTTGATACTGTAATCGCACTTGAGTGACTTCGAAGCGTTTTTGCTTTTCGTAAGGATTTTAGTGTGAAAAACCAATGCTCATCTCATCATTCCATGGGCATTGATCATTTTCTCAGCTTTTGTTTATCCGGGTAATTGTGTGATACGCAGCGGGTGGACCCTCTGTGATGGAATAATTTTGTACCTTAATATACTACTGTACCTGCACACTGGCTGCTGTTAGATGGTAGCCATATTAATTGAATACTGGAGATTTTAATCTGTACCCTTCAAGAGTTGTAACAAATTAGGTGTGCAGAAGAACAGACTTAAAAAAAATTAGTAGATTAAAAAATTAATCTAAAAAACCACGTTTTGAAAAAGGAAAAAATAATCCTGAAAGTTTCAGCTTGCTAGCTAGTTGGGAAGTGAGCAAAATTTGAGTTGCAAAATTTGATCTGGACAAACAAATGGACAAGAAAGCGAGTTAATAAAAACGTGTTAAAATATGTGTCGTGTTGCTCTTTTGTGTGTGAGATTGTGAAGGTTATCTTTTTATCCATTGTGTTGTATAATTGATTTTGTGATCTGTGAATTAATTTGGGGTAAAGAAATACAGTTTATATTTTATCTTTTGGGATTTCTCTAAGGAAATCCCCAGCTGAACCCCACAGCTGAATGATGTGATTTATTTTTGGATGTATCACCTTTTTCCACCTCCTTTTTTAATTCTTGGTTACATCCTCTCTCTTGTCTGCCGGCAAAATTTGAAAGACCAGGAAAAGTTTGTGTAGAGAAAATTTTGTCGAAAAAAAGCCTTGGGGATTGCACCAAATGAGACGCCAAAAATCATTCCTGCAGAGAAAATTGTTTGTAGAAAAGATCGTTTCGTGAGAGTCCACCTACTGAGAAAAGTACAACGGGTGTATGATTGACACGTTTATAGTTTGGATAAATGAATGAAATTCCAGAAAATTAAATAATTTTACTGCACTTGGATCGATTCGAAGCGGTTTTTTTTGTCCAATGATTTAAAGTAAAAATTAAATGCTCTCTGATACAGTAATCCGATGGGCCACGTACAGTATATCGAAATGGCGTCATGAAGATCCGCACCAACGAAATTCAGAGCATCTTTTTCGTGTGTGGCTGATTACGGCTCAGATTTTTAATATAACGGAAATACTGCTTTTCAGTGGTGGCCAATACAACATTTGGAATATAAATCAATTGTATGAGGAGATAAAATGAAAGAACCCCTTGACCATTGCAAGTTTTCCGTCAACGGAATTTAAACCATGATTTTTATAGGCATTTTCCTAGATTCGGCTGGTATTTGTGACATAAATAGAATAAACGGACTCCTTAAATTATGAAGCGTTTTACTGTAATAAATGTGTTTATATTATTCGCAAGACATTTTGTTTCTGTTCCCGAGGCGTAAAAACTCACAAGTGCTTACGTCGAATTGGGAATCTTACATACTTAGTTAATTTAGTGTTGTTGCTTGTGCACATTTTTTCATCCTGCCCTCACTTTTTCTACATTTTCACGATTGATTTTAGCATGTTTTACGCCTCTCCAAGGAAAAAGAATTACAGTATTCCATAAATGTCTACTGGAGCACTTTTCTTTGTTCGATGTAAGAGGTTTCCAAGGAACTATACAATAAGATTATCAATTCTGAAATCTGGCGTGATTGATGGCATTGAAAAATACACACGGAGAAACGTTTTCTGTGTTTATTAATGGCATCCAAAAAGCTGGAGTTTCAGCAAAAAATGTGAATGAAATTCATCGATTCTGACATCTCTTCGAAATTAGTTTACCATCCCTTCCTTTTTAGAAACAATTTGCATACAAATTTATAAATTAGACTGCACAGACATCAGACACCCTTTTCGCGCTTCGCAACTTTCGAGTTTGAGAAATCTGGTGTCATTTTTCATTATTGAATAAAACTATCGGGAGAGGTGGGTAAAAAACACAGCAGCAAAAAGTACATTCACCTTTCCACTTCGATAATCAACAAACTCAATGCTTTCATAAACTTCATTTCTGACCGGACAGGAATTCCAGAAGCCTATATTGCATCAAACAATGCCGAAATGCTCAAAGTGGTGATATTTCATTTGCCCGCAGGCATTCATCTCGTCGGGTACGAATTCACGGCGCTCCAGTGCCATAAAAATGACGGCATGGCACATTAAAACAAACCTTTCCAACCCATATTTGTCATCACTGTTCTTTACGATTACATCGGATACTCAAAATTGAACTAAATCCGAAGATACGATATAACGAGACACGTTTACAACACAGTACTGTAGGTCTTAAATCACAATTCTGCACTGAGAATGATTTACAAGAAATAACAACTAAAAACAACATATCCCCATATATTTGTAGTTTTAAAATACGCAATTTTTTTCCATTTCGCCGTCTATAATTTTCACACGCTTTAAGATCAATGATTAAGTTTTCCTCGAACTTTTACATTGTAAAAATCTTTAAAAAATGCACATAATACTTTTTTAATTGCCGGTGATTCTTACGGATTTTTCCCATTTTTTTAAGGTGGTCAAATAAATGAAAAATTGTCGAGAATAATTGTATTTACCTGATGTATGAAAATCCTAGCAGTATGAAACGCGCATGCAATTGCTGAAGCCTTGAAGACATTCCATATACAGTAGTTCCTCAAGAATAATAATTCACAAAGCCAAAGTGAAATATTTACAATATTTAAAAAACACAAACTTAAATTTCGCTTCTTCGTTTATTTTTGAAATGCGTTACTTCAAATAAATGTTCAACTCCGTCTCGCGAAGAGATCACCGGAAAAGTGTTCGCAGGCAGTGTTGGGAATCAGAATAATCCTTGCTTTGTCACATCCTCGCCAGTTCTCATGGGAAAGTCGGAAACCCTGTGTTTGTTTCCCGACCAAAGAACATTTTTCAAAACATAAAAAAAAAAATAAAAAATTGTCGCTCTCTCTGAGTTATTTTTATGCACTGTACCACAGGTTGTTTCTGTCATTCTCGGCGAACCGATAACGTCCTTCAGAGAACTCGCGAAAATTTTCAGGAAGTGGAGAACAATCGCGTGTCCCGGAGAAGTTTTCTTCTAATATGGCTTTTTCTCTCGACCTTCTTGGAAAGTCCGAATTTTTCTTCGATTGGGCCAAGAAGGAAAACTTTATATCGCACGATTTCGTCATCCTTGGCATCGGAACTTTCAAACATAGGATCTTTTCCTTTTTTTCCGACGAATGTAATGATTCCCATCTTTTATGGCTAGGATATCATTGCGTAATCCCCAGTATTATTATTTTTTCTTTAGAACCTATCCGACCGTGTTAGAAAATTTTTGACTCTGGAGGAAAATTCACTTTGAAGAATATATCCCCCAGGAGGGAATGAAGAAGTACTGTTTTCTTCCCCGAGGAAAGCACATCTTGAAAATCCAATGATGCTTTTGCGAAATCGAATAGAAGCGAAAATCGAGTATTTTCTGCACGAATGCGAGGACGGGTTTTGAAGGTACAGATTGTAAATATTGTGCTTCCCGTTGAGACATGTCATAAAATGTCATCCGTTTTCCAAACTACTATTTGCTGTACTCCTGATCCTTCTTCTAGTCTTGCTAAACATGGCTCAAATGCGTTTTTTCAGTTGGTGTACCTATTTATTTCTTGACGATAAATTAACGGTTATAAATTATTTAAACTTTTGACATTTAACGTTGTTTTCTAAAGTTCACCGAGTCGACAGCTAGTAAAATGTTACTTTTGTTTTTTTATATCGGCAAATATCATTTTCGTCATAATGATGTTCGCGAAGCTAGTCTTTCTGTGACGAAAATGTGTCACCAAGTGAGCTGTGCAATTATAGGAACATATTCTGAGCAAGTGAAAATAGTCTCGTTTTCAGTTTTGACGCTATTCCTAGAAATTACATACGAGGTATACGATTATTGCATGAAATACAGTACTTGGATAATTGAAGAACTTGGCACAGAATTGGTACAGAAGGAGTTGAACCATCCCTCGTACCGTTGGCAAAATTTCTTCGCTGCAGATTTCCTCAAGTTTGTTCGATTTAATTTCGATTCTCGGATTCCGACGCCTCTTTTTTACGTTGCGAAAAACTTGCGCAAGAATTTAACACAGTACTACCGATATGCTGATTAGTCTGGCTTTCGATTCAATTAAAGAAACATGAGATAGAAATCCTCTGAATTTTGAGAAGGGAAAGGAAACGTTTCAACGGTAGAGTATCCACAGTTTTCATTTTTTTTTTATATTCCGTTCCCAAGGGTTGGGGATACTGGAGTTCACTCAGCAACTGGCGCTGAAGTTAGTCTGTCATAAATGAGCCTTTTGCAGCCGAACTCAAAAGAATTCCTAAGAACACATGAAATTGAAATCGTGGAGTGATTTTTTTTCATGCTTCTGTTGAAGAAAGATGAATCAAAGGAGATCGAAAGCAACGACGAGTCAGCCTCAGTCGTATATTTCGGAGAAAAGCTCTGCTTGATTAGAATCTCCCATTTATTTTTGTTATAAAAATGTGCACAGTACACACGATTTTTCAGAAAGCGAGGCGATTTTCAAGGTGAATTATCTCTCTTTTTGTATTCCGAAATCCGATTTTAATCTTTGACAAATTGATCCGATTATGCGCTAATCGCCTTGCTTCTAATTGACATCAGAAAAAGGAAAGTTTCAGACTGATTTTTTAGAGAATTGCTCGCAGAAATACTGTATTTAGCTTTTAAAATCGTACAATAAGAAATCCATGTATCTTTACTAGAAGAATGTGGATCAGCTTTGTTGCAATGAATATTCACGCTCGTATATCTCGATAGTCGATAACTCGATACTCACTTGATACACTACAGTGATCGAACTGAGCATCAGAAGTTTGAAAAATTCAATTTTTTTTATTGCATTCCTTATTTCCTATTTTCCTATTTCCTATTCCTATTTCCTATTTTTTTTATTGCTTTCCTTGCATTCCACGCTTCCAAAGGTTTTCAGCCTAGAAAAGAAAGAAAAAACGGATAGAGTGAATCAGGATTCTTGGAAATTAAGAAACTCGAAGTATTTCCTCTATCTAGAAATTTCTCCATGTAAATATGCGTCGTCACGGGCATTTTACTAAAATTCAAAGGCATCTAAGCAGCATGAAACTCGTGAGAATCTTCGAAAAAAAATATTTTTATGTTTTTTATGTCGATCCGTCGATTGTCTCACATTTCTCAAGAAAAATGAAGGAAGAAACACCGATCAAGAATTTGACGCCAAGATTCGGAATCCTTGAGCCTTTGAATTCTGGCACGCGTGTCGAAATCCGCGCTACGTGTCGATATTTTTCGCGAGGTCGAATTTCATTCATTCATGTACCGCATGCTCAAAAAAAAAAAAAAAAAAGTTGAAATTTCTTCAGAAGACCCTGAATCTCAAGCACGTAATCTTCCGCTCGTTTGTCGGGTATCAGGTTCCCAAACCTGCTGCTGCTGTTGGTCCTGGGTTTCCGACCCAGAAACGACCGGATCCGGGCACCCGCTTCGTTCGGCAACAGCACGACGACACACTCCCGCTTGGCTCGTATTTCTTGTCCCTTGGCCTGATTATTCAGCCGCTTTTGTGTGAACAAGATTTGGGTTTCATTTCGCCGACGGAAGAGAATCCCAAGCATCGAGGTCTGGGTTCGCATTTCAACGAGAAATCCGAGCACGGAATTCTGTGTACAGTATCGAACTGCTCGCGAGCTTCCATCCCTCAACTTTCTTCGTTTTTTTATTGTTGCTGCTGTTGAGCGATCCCGAAGAAAAAAAACTGGGCGCCATAAAACTTGTTACGAACAGTCAAAAACTTGTCAGCTCAAAAAATATTTTCGTATACTGGGGCATCTGAAGGATATACGTTACTCAAACCCTTTGCGAAATAATAACACTTATAATAGTTCCGAAGATATCGAAACTAACAATCACCTGGGCTAATGGCCTGAGCTTTTATCTGAGTCCATTAAAAGAAAATTTGAAAAAACCGGGTATACATTTGGGCTATGCTCTATCACAGCAGCAAGTACAGGGATGATTATTCTTTCATAAACCGAAGTTTTTTCGCGATAGCAGTTGAGCTCTGGGTTCTAAAGGTTCCTTCCGTGAGAATTGTTTTCAAAAGAGGTTAACCCTAAAAGTCTTAGTAAACGCCATTAGAGCGGTAAAAAGGCTGACAGTAAAACTCTTCTTTGCCGGGCTTTTTAGTAAATTTATCCCAGCTAATATTCACACCTTACTTTAGAAAAAAGGTCAAAGAGACAACTTCACATGTGATGACTCGAGGAATAGGTAAAGGAGTTATTTTTTAAAGAAAATTATTTCTAGTTCGGAAATAAAAAGTCGAGTAATTATAACAATTATTTGAAGTACGTACTGAAGTTAACTTTCATCTACGAATAAATACATTTCCCTTCGCATTCGACACTTATTTCGAAGAAATTTAGATGATGCTCTATTGCGTGAGATAAAAAAAAACCTGATTTTGCGTTTAAGTTTTGGGAGAATAAAAACGGCTTATTTTATTTTATTTAGAAGAAACTTTTGATTTCTGTGTGTATGCAACGTGAGTTCCAATTGAAACATTAATTCATGTAGACGACGGTTGCCTAACTTGGTCGGTGCAAATTCAGTCTCGCCAAACACAGAAAAGCCTTCCGAAAATAGTATGCATGATTTTTGCATGAATCATTGTTTCCAGGTCTGATTTTGTTTTAAATTTTTTTTTTTCACCTTCGCCCCGTCAGTCCTCCCTGATATATTGAGCGCATCACTCGGATTGCATCAGCATTTTCGACGCAACTTTATGAGAGAAAAATGTTGTTCGAATAATGCACGTGTAATTAATTATTTAATGCATCAGTATCACATGCATAGAAATGAATGGTCGCATGTACAAGTACGGTACTCACGCTTCATTCCTGTATTTTCGTGGAACCAGGACATGTTTTAATGAAAACTTGGAACGCCACTCCGAGGTTGTTTCCTTTGTCTGAATTTGCCATTTTGAAAGTGCCAGCGGGACGTGGAAAACATGAACGATCTCGAGAAATAAGCGCAACATAATTCACTTCAAAATCGCAGCCCTCCATTTCCCCTCGTAAATCGTTCAAAAAAAGAAACGAAGCTTTCCGACAAGTCCCGCAATTTCTCGAGAAGTTCATTACGTTTCGTCTGATCGAGTTGNTTGGGATTTTCAGAATCATTTGCGGTAATCTCGCCATTTTTCCGACTGTCATTTTGAGAAGAAACGGCCCGAAAAATCATTTAAATAGGGTCGATTATAAGTGTGGAATGAAATCTTTTTTCCAGTTGAAGACAACTTCACATATGATGACTCGAGGACTAGGTAAAGGAGTTATTTTTTAAAGAAAATTATTTCTAGTTCGGAAATAAAAAGTCGAGTAATTATAACAATTATTTGAAGTACGTACTGAAGTTAACTTTCATCTACGAATAAATGCATTTCCCTTCGCATTCGACACTTATTTCGAAGAAATTTAGATGATGCTCTATTGCGTGAGATTTGAACTGATTTTGCGTTTAATGTTTGGGAGAATAAAAACGGCTTATTTGATTTTATTTAGAAGAAACTTTTGATTTCTGTGTGTAAGCAACGTGAGTTCCAATTGAAACATTAATTCATGTAGACGACGGTTGTATAACTTGGTCGGTGCAAATTCAGTCTCGCCAAACACAGAAAAGCCTTCCGAAAATATTATGCATGATTTTTGCATGAATCATTGTTTCCAGGTCTGATTTTGTTTTAAATTTTTTTTTCACCTTGTCAGTCCTCCTGATATTAACTCGCGTAGTGAGCCTAACGTAGTCGTAAAAGCTGCGTTGAAATACTCTCTTTTTACAACAAGCTTATTACGTGCACATTAATTAATAAATTACGTAGTCATAGTGTACGTATCTTTACTTACCACGCATGTACAAGTACGGTACTCACGCTTCATTCCTGTATTTTCGTGGAACCAGGACATGTTTTAATGAAAACTTGGAACGCCACTCCGAGGTTGTTTCCTTTGTCTGAATTTGCCATTTTGAAAGTGCCAGCGGGACGTGGAAAACATGAACGATCTCGAGAAATAAGCGCAACATAATTCACTTCAAAATCGCAGCCCTCCATTTCCCCTCGTAAATCGTTCAAAAAAAGAAACGAAGCTTTCCGACAAGTCCCGCAATTTCTCGAGAAGTTCATTACGTTTCGTCTGATCGAGTTGTCCTCGTAACTGTCAGGAAAATTCCCTTCGGCGTTTAAAAGAGCCAGGAATTGGGTTAGAGGTCATTCTAGTCATATTCATTTTTACCTTCGCCATCTCAACGGGGAGAATAATATGAATAGATTGAAAGAAAACGGAAAAGCGTAATTAGTGGACGAGTGTTGCCGTATAGTATAGACTCGCCCGGCAAATGCGTCCGTCGGAAAGGACAACAACTCGTCCGGGTCACGAGTCCCGCAGCAGGAAAGGAACAATTTTCTGCCATTTGACTCGGTCTGTGTCTTTTGCAAGCTGGAACTAATTAACCTTTGCCTAATGAAATTTATTTCATTGCAATCCCGCGTTCCCGCGATTAATTCTTATATTCCTGGTATTTTTCTCGTACGAGTGGGAAAGGCATATTTCTTGATTACCAGTGGATAAATGCGCGATTTTAGGTGTAGGACTAGTATGTAAAACTTGAAAACTCTTTAAAACGTCGGGTTGGAAAGTGACTTTAATGATTGCCTACTTTTTTAAAGTACTTTTTGATTTTATAAGACTTCTATAATTTTTTTATGTTCTCGAAATTACGAATACATTTGCGGATTCCCATTGCATATACTGTACGTTGATTTTGTTGAATTAAATCCTATGAATGCTAACTACAGTTTTAAAGCTCGTATACCCATTATGAAACCGTTTTTTCAAGTTTTTAAAAAGAAGGCCTTGAAAACACGTATAGTACTGCACTGGACTGTTTGATTTCTCCAGAAGAAAGGAACCATTTTTAGTCAGAGTCTCAAGCCAGGATGATACTGTATTTATGCACAGAAATTTAGAGAAAGCCCTCATTCATTTTTAATCGGATTTTTAAAAACTAAATTCGGCAATGCCCAATTCAAATACATAGCTATTTTTGAAATCCTGCATTTTAATGATTGTCAACGTAAGAATCTCAAAGGTTTGAAAATGGTTCATTAAAACGTGGTTGCCTAATCTGAAACATTTTCAAAAATATTTTTGCATTAATTTAGATATTCTTTTATGCAGATTGCTTTCAAAATACGAATGCAGTACACTAGTACAGTATATTGGAATGAGAAATTCGCATCTAAACCTCATCTTCTGGTAAGTTATTCAATGTGCACTTCAAAACGTGTGCCACATTTCAACCCATATTGGCAATAAATGAGAGCAGTGACTTGGAAAGTATCAAGTACAGTATTATCACGTATTGAGAAAAATGGGTAACCAGACTCATTTACATCCATCTAATAAAAATGACAGCATGGGAAATAATAAGAGACTGATGTGTGAACCAACCCTCGTAATTTTCCGGAATTCCATTCCAATAAAAGTCGAGACTGAAATTTTGTTTCGTTCGTATGATTTGATTAAATTAATTTTTAATTCCCGAAGCATTATTATCGAATCTCGTGCAATAATTCTTTACAAATGAAACTGGAACTCATTTGCACACAATGCACATTTTTTCACAAATCCAGGAGCTTGACATGTCAAGTAATTGTTTTCAGCAGCAAAAATAAAGAAGCTTCCCTCGCCTATTCTTTCTTTCTTTTTGTTTTGCTTGAAAATGATACTGAATTCGTAGGAAAATTTCTGCTGCTCATGCAAAAAGAATGCAAATTAAACTCATGCGTTTGGTTCGAAAAAATTATGCTGCCCCTCTGATCGGCATTGCAAATGAGCACGCTGATCTTCAACCGATTTCCGATGATGAAATACGTACTAATCCTCGGCAATTTTCTTTTCTGTTGCTGGTTCTTATTGTGTTTTTAAATGGTGAATCACTTTCTGCGAAACCGCAAGCAATGCGTAAGCTCTTTTCGTTAAAGTGAGACAACGTTATCTCATCACCGTGTATACGAGGGGTTACACGGTTCCACGCGAATCAGCTTGTTGCTGCTGTTCTGGTGAAGCTTCACAATTCAGCAACTGAACATTTCAAAGGCCTATTCTTAAACTCAAGAATCAAAACCGACTCTTAACAAGTGTTCACTACTGTAACTCTTCCACAGGCGAATCGTAGAACCATGATACTGTTTTTACACAAAAATTTTTTTAAGAACCACAAGTCTAGTAAAGTTAAGGCGCGGCTTTGCTCTCCGCTCGGAAACGTGTAGGGAATGTAGGCCCTCGTATGATGAAGCACGATAAGAAAATGCGTTTTTCCTCCGCACATCCATGTGTACGGTATACAGAAGTCGAGCGTCAAGAACGCGGTTATATGAAGGGAAGATACATCCTGGATAATTGCGCGACACGGGTAGATGAAAACCCCTCGGCATTCCTGAGGCAGGTCGCGATTTTCCACGTAATCACGTCACGTTCCTGCGCCCGAGGTGAAGTGAGAGAGAGAGAGAGATACCTTTTTTTTTCTTCCTTTTCTCGTTCCCTTCACACTGAACTAAAGCTTCGTTTCATTTTCGCTTCACTAAAGATGATGAAACGACAAAACGCATTCAAAAGGTTCGCGAGGCCTCCAGGGCATATATTCCGCATCATCTCGTTCCTGCATGCGGGACTCATTCGGGAAATTCTCCGCTCCTCAACTTGATGATGATGTGGGGGGAAGAAATAAAATAAAAAAAGAAGACAAAGTCTTGAACAAATCAGAGCGAAGATTCTTGCTGCTCAAGCCGGTAACATGATTTCAACTCGTGTGCCTTGCACCACGTTGTTCCATTCAAGAGTCGCCATATGCTCCTTTTCATTTGTATTTTATGTACGTAAGTATCAGGTCGACCAGCGTAAGTAATGACGGCGAATATTGACCAGATTTTCTTTGCCACGTATAGCCTAAGACTTAAAAAGTTCTAAAAAGCTAAGAGAACGTTCCTTCTTCTCACGCAGTTGACGGTGCTTAAGAGAGCTCTTTAGTCTGAAAAGACGTAGTTACACAACGGGTTTAATAAGCGTTCGTTATGCTTAGAATAATGTATTAAACGAATAAATATCGGAATGCTCGTTTAATATATTCTAGATGAGGAAATCTTCGTCGAGGACTGCTTTCTAAGCATTGTCGTGCCAAAAGAAACTTGGTTGAATACTGTATACTCAGCACATCCTACAGGTCTTAAAGAAATTTCCGAGAACAACGGAACCATCGGAGAAGTTTTTTTCAGCCACACCTGCAGGAATTTCACGAAGATTTTAAGAAATGAAATGGTGGACGAAATTCGCTTGTGCCGTAAAGACTTCATTTTTGCTCCTTTTTTTTTTCCTCCCCGGCAAGCCACAGGCAACAATTTTTATCGCCGAATACTCGTTTCAATATCAAACACGCACTTTTCTTTCATCTCGATCCTTACTTGATTCACAGAACGGAGAGCGAAGAGCGATTCCCGAAGACAACGGCACTGAAAGCGAAACACCGACAGCTAAATATTGCTCTACGGAATGACATACAGTCTCTTTTCCGATCAATGTACTCAATCCGAAGATGCACCCCACCGCTTTTGTTTTTCTCTGTGATTTTTCCTCTTCTTCTTCTTTCCTCGCATCACAGGGGATTTTCTTTTTCTTTCTTCCCAGCGAGAGGATAAAATTGCTCTGCAAAAATTTATTGGCTTTTTTTCGCGACGGCGGAGTGATCAGAATCAACGTCCAACAATATATAGCTTCTAGCCGTTCAGGCCAGTGAAACCTAAACGAAACTTAAATCTTCTTCTTTCGGCAACGATATTTCAAAAAATGCTTCATCGCCGTGATACTTGCAATAATTCCACTCCGCAACGATGGTGCAAAATATGAGACTCTTTACATCACAGCCGTTTCGAAACACCGGCGATAGTTTCGGCCCGAACTGTACATCATTGATGAATTCCTTTGCACCATCGGATTGCGGCAATCTCGGTTCGATTCTTTCTTTTTTTTTCAAATAATTTAAANGTAGATGAAAACCCCTCGGCATTCCTGAGGCAGGTCGCGATTTTCCACGTAATCACGTCACGTTCCTGCGCCCGAGGTGAAGTGAGAGAGAGAGATACCTTTTTTTTTCTTCCTTTTCTCGTTCCCTTCACACTGAACTAAAGCTTCGTTTCATTTTCGCTTCACTAAAGATGATGAAACGACAAAACGCATTCAAAAGGTTCGCGAGGCCTCCAGGGCATATATTCCGCATCATCTCGTTCCTGCATGCGGGACTCATTCGGGAAATTCTCCGCTCCTCAACTTGATGATGATGTGGGGGGAAGAAATAAAATAAAAAAAGAAGACAAAGTCTTGAACAAATCAGAGCGAAGATTCTTGCTGCTCAAGCCGGTAACATGATTTCAACTCGTGTGCCTTGCACCACGTTGTTCCATTCAAGAGTCGCCATATGCTCCTTTTCATTTGTATTTTATGTACGTAAGTATCAGGTCGACCAGCGTAAGTAATGACGGCGAATATTGACCAGATTTTCTTTGCCACGTATAGCCTAAGTGAATTTTTCAAGATTTTTCGATTCTCTTGCAAGGAAGAAGAGTGCGTCAACTGCCACGAATTCTCTCGAGAAATCAGACTTTTCTGCATCAATGTGTTGCCCAAATTATTCGCAAGCAATACGAATAAATAATTTAGTAAACGAATAAATATCGGAATGCTCGTTTAATATTTTCTAGATGAGGAAATGTTCGTCGAGGAATGCTCTCTAAGCAGTGCCGTGCCAAAATAAAATCAAGTTGGCGAGACGATGAAGTGGAAAATGGATTTTTATTTGGCAGCCTTTCCTCCAAGTCGAAAGCACCTATTTTTTTTTTTTTGCTTTGTATGAAAAATCAAATTTTACGGAAGTTATCTGCCTACTTTTTCCGAAAATTGAGCTACTGCATTTTTTTTAGTTTAACTTTCATTTTCAGAAAATCAGAAAACATCTGCGGTGACGAAATCAAAGATTTTTCGTGGATACAATTTTTGATTTTTTTCTGTCATTTCAATACTGCGATGAATCCAATTTTTTTTTATCTCAAAGGGTTTAAATTTTGTCAGCAAAGGTATTTTTGGGTCTTTGGGAATTCAGATACAGTACTTCTTCCGCACCTTAACACATTAACCCTACATAAGAACCATCCTATCAATTCTAAAATGCCATGTTTTTGGATTAAAATCATTATTCAATTTACAAAATAAAATATAGTATTCTGTGATGAATTTTCAAGAAGTAATGTATTTTTTCTAAGAATATAAAATGAATCTAGACGAATGATGACTGCAGATCACAATAAGCCATTCAAAAACACATGGGGTAATTAGAAGGGAGAGACATTACATTTTTGGGTGAGATCAAGAGAATTTTAACTCTTTCTAAACTCCAAGGAAAAGGATCATTTTCGGGGTTAGGCTCATGCAGTAAGCTGTGCATAATACTGTAATATCAGGGAATGCCTTCAGTCTTCCTCAGGCTTAATTATAGGAGAAACGGAGGAGGAACCACGAGCTTCGATACTATGCTTAATTGGTTCGAGATTTCAGAGTAAAGTACTTCTCAAAATCTTTCGTTTCAATTACTGGATTATATACTGTACTCAGCACATGGTCTTGAAGAAATTTCCGAAAACAACGGAACCATACGAGAAGTTTTTTTCAGCCATACCTGCAGGAATTTCACGAAGATTTTAAGAAATGAAATGGTGGACGAAATTCGCTTGTGCCGTAAAGACTTCATTTTTGCTCCTTTTTTTTTCCTCCCCGGCAAGCCACAGGCAACAATTTTTTATCGCCGAATACTCGTTTCAATATCAAACACGCACTTTTCTTTCATCTCGATCCTTACTTGATTCACAGAACGGAGAGCGAAGAGCGATTCCCCAAGACAACGGCACTGAAAGCGAAACACCGACAGCTAGATATTGCTCTACGGAATGACATACAGTCTCTTTTCCGATCAATGTACTCAATCCGAAGATGCACCCCACCGCTTTTTTCTCTTGTGATTTTTCCTCTTCTTTTTCTTTCCTCGCATCACAGGGGATTTTCTGTTTCTTTCTTCCCAGCGAGAGGATAAAATTGCTCTGCAAAAATTTATTGGCTTTTTTTCGCGACGGCGGAGTGATCAGAATCAACGTCCAACAATATATAGCTTCTAGCCGTTCAGGCCAGTGAAACCTAAACGAAACTTAAATCTTCTTCTTTCGGCAACGATATTTCAAAAAATGCTTCATCGCCGTGATACTTGCAATAATTCCACTCCGCAACGATGGTGCAAAATATGAGACTCTTTACATCACAGCCGTTTCGAAACACCGGCGATAGTTTCGGCCCGAACTGTACATCATTGATGAATTCCTTTGCACCATCGGATTGCGGCAATCTCGGTTCGATTCTTTCTTTTTTTTTCAAATAATTTAAATTTTTTTTTCACCCCTATGAACAAGAAAAACGACGCCCTCAAGCACACCAGCACCCTTCCATACACGGTTTTTGTTTTGTTCCAACGTTCATCTCACTCAATGTTTTGAGAACTGCTCGCACCAAAACAAAAAAAAGAAGAAAACCTATAGAGCAGCAATCATCGCTTTCAACTCACGAATACACGGAAACCAATAAAATAAAAATATACGCCCGTTCGGAAGTCCACACACAGGGGGAAAATCGTTTGCTGAAAATTACCAGGGAGAAGGCAGTCACGTTTTGCTAAAATTCGAAAGAAAAAAAAACCTCACAGATCCACCGATGAGAAATTTAACCTTTGAAAACGAGAACCCAGCGTTCGTTCCGACAAGCAGCGACATCGCGTTTCAAAAGAAACAGACACCCGGACAGCGTTCGGCCAGCCAATGAGACCTTCTACCACAGGGTGTCGTTCCTTCTTGCTACACGCGCGCGCACACACATTCACACACGCGGAGAGATACCAGCAGCAGCAGCATTCCAAAATTCTTCGCGAATTTCAAATTCCATCTTACTTTTGACGATTGAAACCTGACGGAAGATTCTTTTGAAGAAGTTTACTGGTTATACGTCCTTTGGCGGAACATTGCTGTGATTTCCTCAATGCCCTTATTTTTCGTTTCGGGCACGAATTTGTAGGTGAATGCAGAAAAGAAGAACAGCAGACCGGAAAAGATTAAGAACACGTACGGGCCCATTTTCGACTGAAAAGAGAAGAAATGTACGAGATGAACATCATTTGATTCTCATGAATACCAATTGCTGAAGATTTAGAAACTCGCTCTTCACCCAGGCAAAAAATAAATAATAAATAAAATAGACCGAACCTCTCTAGAATGACATTTTATATCAGCTGTAGAACATTCTCTTCCTCTTATTTTTTTATGCATTGCGTCCTCAACGCCAAATTAATTCAATTGCATTTACCAGTTCAATTAATTCAATTGGTAATTTAAAATGTAGAGGGAGTTTACATGCAACTGAACTAAATTCAACCCCCAAACATTAAAAATATGGCTTAAAAATCTCGTTTTGTAGCCAAATAAATTTGCTCGCAATTTTCACATGATTTTTCACATAAAATACTTGATTTAAACTCCACGGATAAAATCCGGAATTGCATTCCCTTCAACAATGAAATGCTTTCAGGAAATATTCGAATGCTGAAATTTCCCTTTCTCGGTAAAACAATTTCTGATTCAAAAAGGTAAAAATGCAGCTGCAAAATCGAGTTGATCACTCGTTCAGAATTTTTTTCTTCTGGCCAAGGGGAAAAATACAAACACGAGGCTTCAAATCATACGTACTGTACGCACACAGTTCTATCTCTCAACTCAAAGATTAAAATTTGCTCTCACTACATTCAAGTTAAAGGGAAAACAATGAGTGTAACCCTGGATATTTACTCAGTGTTACTGGGAAATAATTGAGGAAATCAGCACTCACGGCAAGAGGAAGAAAGCCGAGTCCCACAATGAAATTGGCGCTCCAGTTGGTAGTGACGGCAATGGCAGTGGCCATTGGTCGAGCACCCTGGGCAAACAGCTCAGTGACCAAGAACCATGGGATCGAACCCGGGCCGGTGGCGAACATAACCACAAAGCCGATGACCAGCAGAATGGCGCAATACCTCAAAGCTGGAACCTCATCCTGTCATTTCAGAAGGGAAAAAAATTAAATGGTCAGTAAATGCAAAAAAATAGAATATTGTTTGAGGGATCTCTCAACATCTGCGATTGCTTGGTTTTCTTCCTTCTTTTTTCTTTTATTTCTAGATAATAACAACAGATCCTGAAATCGAACGTCAACCAATCGATAGCCGATGTTTAACTATCGATGGTCAATATAAAATTATGACAGGCTAGTTAAAAATACAAGATTTCCATATTCTCAATATTCATTTTCCCTTAAATGGAGCACCAGAAATACTTCAGATCACGACTTTTAATACGCACAAGTTTTGCATCAGAAACAAGCCCCATTATCAACTTAATCGATACGTAAATTTACAAAAAGTAACCATAAATTAGAGAAAAATAGCATCGGTTGAATAAAATGATCGTACTTGTTCTCTCTCAGCTTATTCGTGCATATTTTAGCGATGGATTTGCCATGAAGACATGACAGAATATCACTTGCCGCCTTCAAAATATTCAACACACCTTCTAAAGCAAATTCTTCATCTGATTGTGAGACTCGTTTCCATATTACTCCAAGCAATTTTAAAAGAAAATAATCATGTACGATCATTCTCAACTCATGAGGAAAATAGTTCTGTAAACTAACTCGTGAGCGACATGAAATAGAAAGTTCAATCAAGTCATTCATGAAAACTGATTTCTAGAAGCAGCACCGATCTCTGACACATCCTGCAAGTTTCGAATCCGGGCAGAATCATACTTTCGTTGTACACTATACCTTCAAGATCAAGCAAATAGTCAGCAGGATAGTGCAGATAAACATGCCGATGAGACCAATCAGCAGAAGTGTCTTTCTTCCTGCTCTTTCCACGAGTACCAAAGATAAAATCGTCATGCAAACGTTCATTGCTCCCATGCCGATAGTAGCAGATTCTGACTGCGATAAAGTCAAGCCTGCCGACAAGAAAATCTGGGTCGAAAAGAAGATGGCCTGGAAAGGACAAAAGAAACATTATTTGGTCATTAAACTCAGAGGTTTAAATCAAAACAATGCTGGTCTTTGATGTTTAAAAAAAATAAATAGGGAAACGTACGCAATTGATACCAGACAGCTGCTGGGCAATCATCATCATCATGGAAATGATCAGTGGGAACTTCAACGACGGGTTCGTCGCCATTTCTCGTAGGGTAACGGTTGGAACCAGCTTCATGCTTTCGTACTCGTTTCTGATTTCTTCCATCTCGTCCAAGACCTCCACACTTTCGCGGAGCCAAGTCAAAGCTATTCAAATAGATTTCCAAAACAAAATTTAAATAAATAAAAATTCAATCTTAAATGATGAGAATAGTGAATACTGTATGACAGTATTTCACATGGTTCGTCCCATTTTCAACAACAACAAAACGCCGAAAATGGGGATTCAAATAAACTAAAATCAACAATTGGAATCTTCCGATGATAAAAAATACTGAATATAGTACAGTGCGTCACATAGTTCGTCCCATTTTCAACAACAAAAAGAGCCGAAAATGGACGTAGATTAAAAAAAATTAAAAAATTAACCATCCGAAATTCCAATGATAAGAATACTTTTCTAAATAATTCAGTGCGTCACGGGGTTCGGTCCATTTTCACCAACAACAAAAGAAGCCGAAAACTTGGACCAAAGATAAGGCGTGAAAATGTCCCCTGTTACGAATTGAGAGGAATACAGTACCTTCAAAAGAAGACAATAAATTTTGAAAATGACTGCGATCACCCCAATTATACAATTTTCGGCAAGAATCAAACTAAAAAAAAAAAAAGAGGAAGATTTTTTTCGACTGCTTCAAATCTCGCGTAGAAAGGCAAGTCAATTAAATTTGGCAAAGAATGTGTCTGAAAATTTAAGAAGAAAATATTTTTTAATTTTAAATGTCCACAGCCGCGAATACACCCATTTAAACATTTGAGCTCGAAGGTTTGACATCCCGAATCTATGACAGTTATCGTTTCATGCTTCAAAAATTTATCCATCATCCCCTTCAATCAAATTACAAAAGATCCACGATTTCGAACATGACTAGCGATTGACAAAGCAAAGTGAAACCAACTAAGTGTTACACACAGAATCCAACGCACGTCGGCAAACACAGTCAAACATGGTGCTCGAAGTGCGCACAAGGCACAAAAGAAAAAAAGTTCTCCTCAATGCAGTGCATCGTTCAATCTTGCTACAAAACCCCCGAAGAAGTATTAGGTTTTTGTTGTCATTAAATTCATTTCATTTACCCTTCTGTGCTTCCACTTCTTTGCCCTGAGCGATGAGGATGTACTTGGGCGACTCGGGGCACAAAGGCAGGGTGATGAGCTGGAAAATAGCTGGCACGACTGTCAACGCCAGTAGCAGTGGCCACGTGTCGGCTGTGCCAAGAACAGACTGGATCCCGAGTATTTGACTGGCCAAGATTGATATAGTGACGACAAGTTGGTATGCAGTGCCGACCTGTGCGACAGAAGAAAAACGCAAACACGGGGGGTTTCCTCAGCTTCATTTTTTTGCCTCCCCGACTCTTTCATTAAACTCGGCTATGATAATAGGAACATTTACTGAATACGAAACTAGGGAAGATAAATGGTACAAGAGTTTTGAGACATACAATTTCAAAGTTCTCTAATTTGAACGCAAAACAATAGCCAATAAAATGTCATTGTTGACACAGCAGGTTCATCAATGCACAGAGCTGAATGTAACGGGGCTGAGGAATTTCATCAATTATGTTTTCCCCATAATTAAAAAGCGATTTGAGTCATTTTTTAGCATCGGTTTTCCAGCCACTGCTGAGAGCAAAATCTTCATGATCATTGGGCGAATTCGCAGTGATTACGCTTTAATTAGCAATAATAATATTTCAATTGAGAAAATATTTCTAGCATCTAAAAGAAAATAAATAAATTTAGAAGGTAACAGGTTTGAATTTTGTTCCAGGTAATTAAAATATTGCCCCGAAGAATGCAGAAATTTTGACTTACGGACGAAGAAGGGGGGGGGGGGGAAATATGTGTTGAGGGAGAGGGGATCTAAAAAATATGGCATGTTTTTTTTTCGTAAATTTGACCGAAGAGAAGACACAAATTCGACACTTGGAGTTTTTCAAATCAAGAAGGATCAACTTCACCAAGTCCAACTATCCGAAATGAGTACTGCAAATTATTTTAATGCGGGAATAAATTAATCATTCATTTCCAGCACGAAGAAAAAAGCAGATGCATATTTAGCATTCAAATACTGTCCATAATTTACACTTGGATAGAATTTCAGCCATGAATGATTCGAAGGTTGAGGGAAATTAATAGGAGAAAATCCAACTATTGACTTTGAACTGCAAGATACATTTTTAGACTTTTAGAATTTGAACGCTGTGCATATTTTAAAAAGTAACCGCCTCGTGAAAGAATAATCCCTGGAAAATGGAGGGATTTTCAGACGAGATCTCATCGTGATGATGAACATTTTTACGTTGTGTTCTTTTTTTTGGGCGCAGAATAATTATTTCATCAAAAGTTTGAGTTATTAATAATTCGCGGGTGGTTTTATTGTTTGAAACCTCTGCCGATTATAATTATTTTTTGTGACGAGTTTGAAAATGGCACTGAAGTACAGCAGATGTTGAGAGTCGAGTGCTCCAACGTGACAGTTTTTAACTGATTATATTCCGGAAAATTAAAATATTATTACCGCTCCACGAAGGTGAGTGGGTGAGACTTCAGTGAGATACATCGGTGCGATGCCAGCGTTGATTCCGGAATTCAGCCCGATGAAGAACCGACCAGCAATGATCATCTCGTAAGAACCGGCCATCTTTGAGAATCCCAATAAAGCCGCGGCAACGAAAGCGAAAGCGTTGTTCAACAGCATACCTCCCTTCCTACACAACGAAGAGAAAGTCATTATAATATACACTCATCCCCCTTTTCCCGAAGATTTCATGTACAGTACCATAAAGGAAAGTTAGAAATTTTCGCCAGAACCTTGACAATTTATTTTACTAGTTACTGAAGCTAAGGAGTCAGAATTCTCCCAAAAACTCTTTGGGACCGCGATAAAAAGTCTTCGTTGATTGATTGCGATTTTAGTTGATTGCAGCCCTGACTTAAAAGCCAGCTTCTTGCTTACCGATTTGAAATTCAATAGAAACCCTTAATTTTTTCCTCACCGGCGCAGAACTTTCTAGACCAGAACAAATTTTCAAAATTCTAACAAGGATTTTAGATTCGGGGAGTTTCATATACACAGCGAAGTCGTACCCCATTATAATACGCCCCTAAAAAGTCGCAATGTCAATTTATTTTGAGAAACAAATCTTCCCAGATGATGAAAACGTTGGAAATCTTGTTAAAACGCCATCCGCCTTAAACACCGAAATAACTGACAACTCGAAAATTCTCCTGCAATTTAATTTTGTTTTCGATTGCCCGAGGATTCAAGTTTCTGTCAGATGCCTCCAATGAAAAAAAAAAACCCAAACCCTGACTTAATTTATTTATTGGGAACATTAGCTAGATATACTTTACGCATCACAGGATTATTTAGATTGCTTTCTAGGATAATGATAATTTTTATTTCCTATTATACTTGAATTCATATTATTCTAGCTTTTTGAAGAAAAAAAAAAAAAAAACCCCGACCGCCCCGTTTAATCGCCGAACCCCTTAAACCGCTACAAACCTCACAAACAAATGGTGGCGGCTTATCGGGTTTTGACTGTATAAATTATATATTCAGTATTCAGGTGGACTCTCTCTACAAGGAGCTTTTTCTACAACTAATTTCACTGTGTAACGCATTTGTTTGTCCCGTACGACTCTCTCCCCTATGTTATAGGGGTTTTTCTCTAAGAATAAATATTTTTCTACGACAAAACTTTTTTTCCGGTCCATTGAATTTCGTTGTGGAGAAAGTTCACCTTTATTACAGACCCTAGCCTATATTCTTCGAGGATTTGTTTCAACTTCAGCCCATCTCTCTAATAAAACCCGGACGAGCAAAAATTATGAAGGTGGTCAGCAGGGAATCATAAAAGATTACTCGCATAAAATATTACGACCATTCATCCCAAACGACAGCAATGAAATCACAAGGCTTCTGCGCGTTTTTAAATTTTTTTCTTAACGAACATATTATCTCACTATTTCCCGGCCCTACCTTCCAAGTCGTTCGGAAATCACGCCGGTCACGGAACCTCCAATCATCCCTCCGATGCAGAAAATGGAAACAGCCCATGACCAAATGATCTTCACTTGCGAGTCCTCCAATCCTTGGCCCGTCCGACGGACATTCGTTTCGTTGATGAACTCTTCAATGAGCTGGCAAAAAATATTAAAGAAAGAAAGAAAAAGAACATTCGAATATCAAAATTTCCTTTCGAAAGTTCAATCGTGCGTCAGTCGATGGGTGCAACGCGTCAAGTCTCAACGAGAAACCCGCTGGATCACGCG
>CAJPEX010000825.1:40889-78945 GCA_905338405.1 Notodromas monacha
AAAATATTATTACCGCTCCACGAAGGTGAGTGGGTGAGACTTCAGTGAGATACATCGGTGCGATGCCAGCGTTGATTCCGGAATTCAGCCCGATGAAGAACCGACCAGCAATGATCATCTCGTAAGAACCGGCCATCTTTGAGAATCCCAATAAAGCCGCGGCAACGAAAGCGAAAGCGTTGTTCAACAGCATACCTCCCTTCCTACACAACGAAGAGAAAGTCATTATAATATACACTCATCCCCCTTTTCCCGAAGATTTCATGTACAGTACCATAAAGGAAAGTTAGAAATTTTCGCCAGAACCTTGACAATTTATTTTACTAGTTACTGAAGCTAAGGAGTCAGAATTCTCCCAAAAACTCTTTGGGACCGCGATAAAAAGTCTTCGTTGATTGATTGCGATTTTAGTTGATTGCAGCCCTGACTTAAAAGCCAGCTTCTTGCTTACCGATTTGAAATTCAATAGAAACCCTTAATTTTTTCCTCACCGGCGCAGAACTTTCTAGACCAGAACAAATTTTCAAAATTCTAACAAGGATTTTAGATTCGGGGAGTTTCATATACACAGCGAAGTCGTACCCCATTATAATACGCCCCTAAAAAGTCGCAATGTCAATTTATTTTGAGAAACAAATCTTCCCAGATGATGAAAACGTTGGAAATCTTGTTAAAACGCCATCCGCCTTAAACACCGAAATAACTGACAACTCGAAAATTCTCCTGCAATTTAATTTTGTTTTCGATTGCCCGAGGATTCAAGTTTCTGTCAGATGCCTCCAATGAAAAAAAAAAACCCAAACCCTGACTTAATTTATTTATTGGGAACATTAGCTAGATATACTTTACGCATCACAGGATTATTTAGATTGCTTTCTAGGATAATGATAATTTTTATTTCCTATTATACTTGAATTCATATTATTCTAGCTTTTTGAAGAAAAAAAAAAAAAAAACCCCGACCGCCCCGTTTAATCGCCGAACCCCTTAAACCGCTACAAACCTCACAAACAAATGGTGGCGGCTTATCGGGTTTTGACTGTATAAATTATATATTCAGTATTCAGGTGGACTCTCTCTACAAGGAGCTTTTTCTACAACTAATTTCACTGTGTAACGCATTTGTTTGTCCCGTACGACTCTCTCCCCTATGTTATAGGGGTTTTTCTCTAAGAATAAATATTTTTCTACGACAAAACTTTTTTTCCGGTCCATTGAATTTCGTTGTGGAGAAAGTTCACCTTTATTACAGACCCTAGCCTATATTCTTCGAGGATTTGTTTCAACTTCAGCCCATCTCTCTAATAAAACCCGGACGAGCAAAAATTATGAAGGTGGTCAGCAGGGAATCATAAAAGATTACTCGCATAAAATATTACGACCATTCATCCCAAACGACAGCAATGAAATCACAAGGCTTCTGCGCGTTTTTAAATTTTTTTCTTAACGAACATATTATCTCACTATTTCCCGGCCCTACCTTCCAAGTCGTTCGGAAATCACGCCGGTCACGGAACCTCCAATCATCCCTCCGATGCAGAAAATGGAAACAGCCCATGACCAAATGATCTTCACTTGCGAGTCCTCCAATCCTTGGCCCGTCCGACGGACATTCGTTTCGTTGATGAACTCTTCAATGAGCTGGCAAAAAATATTAAAGAAAGAAAGAAAAAGAACATTCGAATATCAAAATTTCCTTTCGAAAGTTCAATCGTGCGTCAGTCGATGGGTGCAACGCGTCAAGTCTCAACGAGAAACCCGCTGGATCACGCGCCTTCATCTTCGTCTATACGAAAGCAATGGAGGAAAACCCCGGGTATGCCTGCCCATCAAGGGTGTTCCTACCATTCATCACCCTTATTCTCGTTGGTGTCGCTCTATGTGCAGCTGGAAGGCAAATATTGATTTCATACTAGACTGAGCGGCATAATTGAAGGCGGAGAAGATGGATATCCTCTCCTAGAAACCTCTAAAGTAAATAACACATTTCTGCGAAAATACGGATAAGTTCGACATGATACTGAATACATGATTCGCCCTGATACAGTATTACTCTTAGAAAATACCCTAACCGTGAATACCACCAAGAAGTTCTCATTAATTATCTGAAATAAAGAGGACAATAGTTTCCCATAAAAATATATTTCCTCCACCTCGATCAAGAATAGCCGAGAAATAAAATTCCCTTTTCTTCCTATTCTCATTTACTCGAACTACTTGAAATTTGATCAGAAAGATTCCGCAATGCACCAAGATGGGTAAAAAAATATTAAAGAAAGAAAGAAAAAGAACATTCGAATATCAAAATTTCCTTTCGAAAGTTCAATCGTGCGTCAGTCGATGGGTGCAACGCGTCAAGTCTCAACGAGAAACCCGCTGGATCACGCGTCTTCATCTTCGTCTATACGAAGGCATTGGAGGAAAACCCAGGGTATGCTTGCCCATCAAGGGTGTTCCTCCCATTCATCACCCTTTTTCACGCGGGTATCGCTCTATATGCAGCTGGAAGGCAAATATTGATTTCATACTAGACTGAGCGGCATAATTGAAGGCGGAGAAGATGGATATCCGGTCCTAGAAACCTCTAAAGTAAATAACACATTTCTGCGAAAATGCGGATGAGTTCGACATACTGTATGAATAATTCGTTCTAATACAGTATTACTCTCAGAAAATACCCTAACCACGAATACCAGCCAGAATTTCTCTTTAATTATCTGTAAGAAGAGAATAATAGTTTTCACATTTTTATATAAAGGAGGTGGAGCTAGTTCTTATCGGCTCTTTATTTTAAGGGAAAAGAAGGATAAGAGTAAATGAGCTTGATGAACTTTAAACTAGTCTTTCTAAGGCGTTACGTGGTTCTACCCATTCAACTCAACGACGCATAAAAAAAAAATTCCCAATCGTAATTTATGAATTGCGCGATACAGCACTAGTAATTATTTTTTGCTGGATTGCAGATTTATTTGTCGCCGGTTAAACTTTATACTATTTTCGTGCTCTCTGGTCAAAGTAGAGTTCTTTAATTTAGACTTCCCAGTCGCTTTTTCTGAAATTTAATTACTCGGGTCTACGATAATCCTTCATGAATGCATATGACTCTGTAAAAAAAAAATTTGCTTTCGTCTCCATCGACGATCAGAAAAGCCTCCTGAAAAAAATGTCCTTCCGCATACGAATTTTTTCCGGAGTCAAGAAAAGGGGGAAATTCATTGACGAAGCCATGTAAACCCGGAAGATACCGGGTTAGAAAGGCAGGCAAATGTCAATTCCTCAAAACGGAACCACCACATGGAAGCGTGAGACGGAAGAGAATGGAAGGAGGGTCACGGGGAAGATACAAGGGGGAGTTTGTGTCGGTGTCGGTGTCGGTCGACGACGACGAGGGACGTCGAGAATCGGGCTGCTGCTTCATGTCGAGTACCTGACTCGAGTCACGCGGGTCTTTTTCGACACCGGACTGAGTCTGCTCCGGGTATGTACTACAAGATTATAAGCTCAAGCTGGAAAGATATTATCCTCTCAAAACCAGAGAATTATCGCAATTCGACTAATTACGATTATCAAAGGCAACGCTGCACCGAGCAAAACAAAAATAAAAAAGATTGATCGTAATAATTAGACGAATGACGACTCTGGGACTTGTTGGTACAAGTCTCAGACTTACATTTAAGAGAGAAAATACAGTGTATTCATCAATTAAACTTATTTGAAGCTTCGAAATCCAAGTTCTGGAAATGAGGGGCGTTTTCAGCAGAATCCGAAAAGCAACCGGACATAAATAGCAAAAAAAAATCCAGTGAAAGATTGAGGAATAAAAGATAATTAAATCTATGGAGGCACGGTAATTAAATTAGCAAAGATTAACCAATACTTCGACCAGAGACTTTTATCGCTGTATTCTTTTTGAAGGCAAGAGCAGACAAAAATCCGACTTCGAAATGAGAGTAATATACAAAATAAAGTTCAGCAAAAATAATCGTGATGCGAGAATAAATACAACGTTTGAATATGAAAAGCTCTGAAGGAATCATCGCTCTCAAAGCAATTTACCGAGTATAATCGTAGTATTCAAGACTGAATTCTATCGCTTCCTAATAAATACTCGTCTCACTTCTCTATTTTACGGGTTCTTTGCAAGTAACAATTATATATTACGAAAATAGATAACTTATGAATTTACTATAGTACATCCCTTCCATCCTCCCCAGAATTTAACGCAAGAGTAAGTTGACGTTCGTTATGCATAATAAAGATTAAAATCTACGTTAAAAGCCATTTTTTCACAAATTTCTTCACGAGAACCATGTTCCTAGACTCCTACGCGGGGGTTTCGGCACAAGAATACTTTCAAAAGGTCAATAAAAATCAATATCAACTCTCATCTAACGTTCAGTAAGGCCTGCTTTCAAAAATGAAATAATAATACAGCACAAGTCACGTTCAAAGCCTTGAACCGTCGTCGGCCTTCATCGCCTTGTCGTCCGTTATCTAAGAAAGACTCACGAAAGTTACTGCAGTCGTCGTCGAATACCAAAGAGACCGACCCCGGCCCACTTAAATGGTTCTCTGGGTTTGGGGGCGGATTGTGCGCAAGGGAAAGTAGGGACGATGAGCACACTTGTCCCAGAGCCCAGTATCATATAGCTAAAGACCTTGGGTCTCGTCCTGTTGCCGTCGCTCCGGCCTTCTCTCTATGTCTAATTTAGCGTGCGTCCGTCCTCCTGTCGTTTATAGATATGAGTTATACGAAGATCGTGGAAAACTGCAGTAATGCGTAGTGTAAGGAACAAAAGAAAAGGTTTCTTACTTTCTATCCCTGGAAGTTCAGCAGTGCTTTGGTTAAAGGACTTCATCCGGCCCAATAGGAAGTACAGTACTTCATCGGAGAGGTGAATAAACCCATCAACAGAAGTCGATAAAAAAGGCACTTGGTTCAAGAAATCCCCCAATTTCGAACCTGAACGGAATTACTAATTTTATTTTTGCGTACCCTCGTACCTCTTTCAAAGATTTTGAACTGAATTAAAAGTTCAACATGTATTATTGAAGAACGGAGAAAACAGTCAATCAAAAACAAAAAAGCCATCAACACCATCAAGCTTTTCTTCATTCAAAAATGCATGCTTGCAGCTACATTCCCATCAGTGACTTTATTTATGAATTGGGAAATTCTCGAATTTATGAAATGGGAAGGAAACGTGATTTCCATGCTGTTCATTACTTGAAACAATAAATTAAAAGTGTTAAATCATCGCTAGTGAAAATCGGTGGCAGCCCGAACAAACAGCTTTTAAATCCATCATCGCAGGCACAAATTATCCGTGGTATCACATCATAATTGGTAGACCTTCTCTATAAAAATATTCGGAAGAGAAAACATTCAATGGACAAACGAATGTTTTCTCTTCCGGGGAAACATTTTGCTCCTAGAGAAAATTCCTCAGTATAGTACCTTGAGTAGAAAGTACTTGCTGACCTTTTCCTCCTGGAATTTTTTTTTTCACAAAGCAATACTAAAAAATTTAAAAAAAAATTAAAAATCCTTGTCAATAAATTTAGATGATCTTTCACTTCGCGGGTTTATTCAAAGTGAATGGAGAGAACCGTTGAAACTATTCTGTATTCGAATTTGGGTAAATAATTTCAATTCCGTTCCCACACATTTTCTCTAACCTCCTGTTTCACGACGACGAGCGAATTTTCGAGCCAAAGCAGACGGCGCAAAATCGATACGACCACCACGGTTTAAAAAGGGGGAAATCCAAACAATTATTCCCATCTTTTGCTGAACAATACTAGTTTTTTTTTGTCTCTATCCGGAATCATGGAATTTAAAGGTTCGTTCTTCACGTTTGTTCTTCGCCAAAGCGAGAAGAACCGTGATCTTTTTCCGGAGCACGTCTGACGTCATTGCCCAGACGCTTACGCATACGAGAACAAACAGCGGGTCGAGCCTCCCGTCAAGTATTATTAGCAATTGCATTTGTCTGGAAGCGTTGCCAGAAACACGCGAATGACCTCAAACCACCGAGTACTGAACTCTGAATATTAACGATATGAATTAAAACGTTTCGTGCATAATTTCTTCAATTTCTTGAAGGGCATTTTACTGGTCTTATTCAAAAAATGTTCGCAAGAATGATTTTAATGAACCGAACATTTCGATGTTGAAAAACTTTCGAAAATCAAGTGCCGCTATTATATAGACTTCCAAGGATTACGATTGGCGATTCAACAGTTCTTCCGGTCAGAAAAATTTTAAGGAGTTCTTTCAATAATAAAATGATACTATATACATGGAACTTCTACGAAAAGCGTTCAAGAAGTATTAAAAAGCCGGCCATTCCGAAGCTTCGAAATTGAAAAACCAAATGCCGCTGCAGATTATAAGGAGTTCTTTCAATAATAAAATGATACTATATACATGGAACTTCTACGAAAAGCGTTCAAGAAGTATTAAAAAGCCGGCCATTCCGAAGCTTCGAAATTGAAAAACCAAATGCCGCTGCAGATTTTGATGGATTTGCGGATCAAAAGTTCTTCCTGAAAGCGAAAAAGGAGTTATTTCGATAGAAAATATTTTCTGCCAGAATCCTCCGAATGAATGGGACCAATTAAAAGAATTGAAATAAATCTCCCTTAATTTGTCCAGGGATTTTCTTCCACTGCATCCCTGGCACAAATAATTAATTTTATAATCCACAGTCTGGCTTCTTTTCGTTTTGAGCGAACTTCAGCTTCAACATCAGGCATAACTCTCTATATTCATAAACCTTTCATTTCAAAATAATTTTCTGAGCAAGAAAATGGTCATACAAATTTTCCGAAATTATTCAAATACTGTACAGTATCTATTTCCGAATGGACCATGGAAAAATGGCACCGTGGCATTCGTACCGCATTACCTTACCATGAATAGCTGTCATTTCAACAAACTTTTACAGTATAACATTATTTCAACCAGGGTTGGAATTGGCGAAGAATTGCGAAAGAGAGCAAAAATGTTGCAAGGGAAGCAGAAACTTATAGAACTCGGGAGCAAA
Organism: Notodromas monacha; assembly: GCA_905338405.1. Classification (NCBI taxonomy): domain Eukaryota; kingdom Metazoa; phylum Arthropoda; class Ostracoda; order Podocopida; family Cyprididae; genus Notodromas; species Notodromas monacha. The sequence goes on from CAJPEX010000825.1 coordinate 47,939, forward strand.
TCCTAAAGCAAGATTGCTTCTCATTTGATTTTTCCATCGCAGCAGCCGTTAAAATAATTTGATAAGCGCAGAAATACTCGAAATATACAATTTTAGATTGTGTCAACTTACTTTTTGAATGTCTTCGCCTAGCGAAATATTCAGATCAAAGAAATTCAGTTAATTTGCTCACTAGAGAACGCAGAATTATTTCATTTAGGAATAGACATCCTGCCTCATACAAAACTTCCTTACAATTACTTTTATTCGCGAATGAGGAAAGTGCGGTAGTTTTATTTACTAAATACGCTCTCTAAAATATCCGATAGCAAACAAACTATCAATAATTTAAATTAAAATGCTGTGGAATGATAAAAAATATTGACGCAGCATCCGATACAAGACTACCATACATTATACTACCATTTTTTCGACTGCTGTCTAAAACCAATTTCAAACACGTGTGACATTATTTGAAAATCTTCTCATAAAAATGTTTGCGTGAGCGAACACCCACCTCACATAGACATCGATTCAGATAATTCTAAATGAAAAATGGTCACAAAAAAAAACGATAACGAGAGGCATGCATAATTAATTTTACAATAAGTAAGTAAGAACGCACTCAAATTATTTCCTACATGATACCGATTTCCGTCACGCACCGGAACGTTAAAATTTCCACACGAAAATTAATTTGCCATTCAAGCTGATCTCAATTAATGGTTAAGTAACGCTGTGAGGAATTCAACCTAAATGTAAAAATTACACGAGAAGTTGTTAGCTTCCTCACACTTAACCGAGCTTATGTCCCGAACGAAATCGAGTAAAAATTTATTCGAACAGGTTCCGTAGCCGAAATTCCAAAAGCCAACAAAAGTTCTATAACATCTATGCGATCATTTTCAATAATTAAAAAAATTATCTGTTCAAAAATTAAAAAAAACCGCGGCGTTTCCTCATCTGAAGCTCAGAATAAAATGCGATTTATTTCAAAACTAGAAAAAATACCTCCGTTCAAAATATCAAAGAAAAAACGGCGGCGTTTCCTCATCTGAAGCAATCTTGCTTTAGGATTTGCTCCCGAGTTCTATAAGTTTCTGCTTCCCTTGCAACATTTTTGCTCTCTTTCGCAATTCTTCGCCAATTCCAACCCAGGTTGAAATAATGTTATACTGTAAAAAAAAAACAAAAAAAAAAAAAAAAAAAAAAAAAAAAAAAAAAAAACCGCGGCGTTTCCTCATCTGAAGCTCAGAATAAAATGCGATCATAGAAAAAAAAACCTCCGTTCAAAAAATAAAAAAAACAAAAATCGCGGCGTTTCCTCATCTGAAGCTCAGAACAGCATTTCATACGAAACATTTCGGAATATTTTTCCTCGATTTTTCTACTATCGTCGGGAAAATGTCTGATGATAGGAAAAATTTGCCTCGTCCCAGAGCAAGTCATTAATTATCTCTGATGCATGTTACTCACGGCTTGAGGTGCGTTGACGACGCCGGTGTTGTAACCATGCTGGAAGGCGGAGCCCAAAGCCACAGAAGCGATGGCGAAGGCAAGACGTCCGTTCAAACCCTGTCAGATGAAGAAGACAATAAAAATCCAATTACCAATTAAATCAATCAATGGCACATTAAAATGAGCTGAAGGAGAGAGGGAAAAAAAAACGTTGAAGGTGCAAAAGTGAGGGCTCTTCAGTGCATAACCCAATGCTGAGCTGATTTGTAGCGAAGTCGTCGCAGCAGTTTCTCAAACTCGCTCGCATTAATTAATCACTGCTCGGGAATCAGCATTATTGATTCCGTTGATCGGTTTCTCATCTTAACTCACCGGTTTGCGACCACGTGCCATTGCGAACGAAACGCCTGGACTCTGAACAATCGGTTCTGACCAATAAGGACGGAATTCCACCTCTATATTCGTCGAAAGCCCGCATTGATTCACGGTGAAGACATTGAAGGACCCCGACAGTAAAGAACCCGGCAATTAAATGATGGAGTGCAACGGATCAAACGGAATAGGATTAACAAAACGGGAAGACAGTTTCAAAAATATTCGTTTCAGAGTCACACACACACACACACACACAGGAGAAGCGTTGTGATACAGTTTTGCTCTTCCGTCATGAAGCAATACTTCTCGGAATTTGCGATGCGATTTTTTTTCAATAGACATTCGTCCGGGAAACATCACCACGAAGTATATATTTCTTAGGCTTCAACAGTTACTCGGAAATATTCCATTAGTTCACACCAAGATTCTTCCTTCGAAATGCGAGTTAATCAAAGAACTGATGCCCGCAGGTGTCTTCCAAGCGAAAATTTTGCTATAATAACCTGATTTCTGTGGCATCGAGGCACATCAGCTTCACGGAACTGGTTGTCAACAAGTTCATACTAACGGACACCTTCTTTTGTTTTTGATCGAAATTGTTCATGTTTTTTTTGCTTGAAAAGTGCAAGAACCCTCCGAAAGAACCGTACCCTTTTTTCCTAGACCCACTTTCTCTGAAGTGTCGCATGGGCTTATTATTTGATCCTTTTCGCTGTAAGAAAACCACGTGGAAAATAAATTTTCAGCCGAGCACAAGACGAAAGAGGCACACTCATCATTTAACGAATATCTTATTGCAAAGAGGTATAAAAGGTACAATAAAAAGCATTCCTGGTGTGGTGCTTTATATTTGTTTCAGTCTAATATACTTCGAAAACCATTCAATGCTTGATGGAGAAAACTAGTTTTAAAGGAAGAAAAGGTGGTACGGTAAACTGAGCGGTCATGGATGATTTTTCCTAAACCCTGCTTTCAGCGATTGCCTAATTTCTTTTCAATTCCATGTTTCTCCCTTGAATTAAAAAAAATTGAAACAACAAAAACGCAAATAATGTTGATGCTGCACGCAAAAGAGAAGGTAACCGCATCCGATGTTTACGTTTTCCTGCCGGAAAACGTTTCGTATCGGGTAATATTTATATTTCATTCGTCTGAAACGTGGTTGACTTTGCCAAGTACCCATTTGTATATAGGTTGAAGGATTTGCTGTCAAAAGGATGAGTCGCTTCGTCACGGTCTATGAAACAGACACATTTCGCCAACTGATGGATCATATGATCAAAGTGAACGTGCAATTTTTCGTAATCAAATGCCATGCTTTGAAAATAAGAAAAAAGAGGATATTTTCTGATTAACCTTGGGGTTCTGAAATCTTTTTCGTTCTTCAAACAACTTTTATGAAGTCAACATTATTTTGGTTCCGTTTGGAAAAGGTTCGGAATGATTCCAGTCGACGCGCAGGAGAGAAGGAAAACATGAAAAATTGTTACGATCGAATTTTTAAATTAACCGCACACAGATGATTTTTACCTCAAATCAAAGTTTAATTCATCAAGTCGAAGCTACAGTATTACTTTTCGATTTGAAAGTGCCTAGTAGATTTTTTGTGTGAACACTGCTAAATTGTCCTCAAGACTCTCAAATCCAGTGTTTCCCAACCCGTGGTCCGCAAAATATTTTTCCGGCATGCGGGGAATTTTCTGCAACATAATGAATTTATCAAAAGCAACAATGAAAGTCTGTTTTCTTTACCCAAAATTTTGCAAAAATAATCGCGGAGTTGAAATTATCTGGTGACTAAATAAAAGTTGGCTTTTCTCGCAACTAACACTTCAGACAAATTTTTGCATGCTGAAATATTTTTTTTTTCATCCTGAGAAACCTTTCTAATTTTTAGAAGACATTTCCATTGCTGCTTCATTGATTTTTTTTTTACAAAAAAGCAGGAACTTTTCAATTACCTGCCATAAACTCTTACAAACAAAACTTTTTTGAGCCTGCAAAACATGTGTACGAAACTTTGCTAGCCCGCAGAAAAATTTTGAGGAATTTGCCGGTCCGAGAAAATTTTTTTGTGGAAATTTGCCGGTCAGCAGTCCCAAAAAAGTTGGGGAACACTGCTACAATCTGTTTTGGTTTTAATAAAATACCCCTCATCCTCATCAGAAAATGGTGACCTGTTTGGTGAAGCTAGAATAACATGTGCACCTGATTGGTTATAAATCCGAACTTTCAGAAAATTTTGAAAAATGTTGATGCCCAGGTGTGGCTGGGCACCTCCAGCTTGTATTTGAATAAACGTATACGATTCCCAAACGTCAAGTTCACTGTGGTTAGTTTAGTCATGCTCGATCTTTCTTCGTTCATCGCTGCATAAACGTCCGGATTTATCTGCGGATTTGATCTTGGTGCTTCTCATGAGGAAATGATGGAACTATAATTTTTTTTTTCCTGATGATGAAACCTGCCCCTGGCTCCAGACGACTTTTATGTTCTTGCCATCAGGACTCGACTCGGATCAAGACTTACAATAGCGGCTCACTTCAAACGGAGTAGATGCGTAAGTTTGCACTGGTTATGAAGTTCTCCACTTGCATTCGAACGCGGCACAAAGCTGCAAAAATAATGCCTCCAAAGAGTTGTTACTGATTCAACGATTCATGAAGGGATTGCTCAACAGTACTGTAATTCGCTTGAGTACTTGCAGAACCTGACGACGAGGAAGAGGAAGAACGTCTTGCTCAACTCATTACAATAACTGATTTTTTTAAACAACGCGGATAACATCAGCTCAAATTTGATCTACTTAAAAATCTGAGCGAAAAGATGCTTAAAGCTCTCATCCGAGAAAACAAGCCCCTAGATTTCTTATTATCTCAGAAAATCTGTTGCAACTCGTTCGAGCATCAGAAGAATTTTGCGGGTATTTTTTTTAAATTTAAGATACCTAGGGTGTTTTTTGTGAGCCCTGCGGCGAGAATCTGAACGTGCAGCGATAGTAAAAATAATCATATTCAAATAAAAACGTATTAATGAACTTCCGCCATGCCAATACTGTGATTGAATTTTTGGTTCATCGAATTTGCGAAAAAAAATTCTCGTGATTTAAACTAGCTGATTCATGTAATTTAAACAAAGATCATTCTGATTAATGATCCGAGCAATTTCTTCACACTGACATACATAATTTTTCTTTCAAAGCAAAAATGCGGATCATCGCACAGATAAGTTTGGTATTCTTTTGAGAAAATTTCCAGTACGAAACTTTTCTTTTTTGTTGTCACTGAATTAAATCATGATTGTGCAACTCAGCCTCAGGGAAAACCTCGAAGCTGGAACACCTGAGCCAAAGGAAAATCAGCTTCATCGAAACCCACTCCATCTGATACCCTGAGGCTGTAATTATCCACCGACACATAATTTAAACATACTAATTGCTTAATTATAACAGCAAAATGTACTCGTCCGAAAGGAAGGTCATTAGAAATGGATTGGATAACGTCGTTATTTCCTCTTTGAACTTTCTATTGGTACCTGCCGCGTTTTATGAGCAGTGATGCAGTCATATCTCTATAAATCCTAAAGGGTAAACGCTTTTATTTTTAATAAATTGACATCCAGTCCCTGAATCGGCACCCTTTTCATGTTGAGGATTCATCTAATCTTGGGCTATAATATGGCTCCAGTGATGCTCAATAATTAAGATCATCATTAAAGCTTTTATCTTTGAATAAATTGCCATCCAATTCCTGAATGGGCACCGTTTTGGTGTTGGGTTAATTTATTCTTGGGCTGTAAGTTGGCTCCAGTGATGTCCTGTAATTAAAATATTACCTAAAGCGTTTACCTTTGAATAAACTGACATCCAAATATCGGAATGGAAACCCTTTCAATGTTGAGGTTCATTTAATCTTGAGCTAAAATATGGCGCAAGTGATACCCATTAATTAAAATCTCAATCAAAGCTTCTATTTTTGAATAAAGCGAAATCCAAATACCGGAAAGGAAATTTTTTTTCAATGTTGAGGTTCATTCAATCTTGGGCTATAAGAGGGCTCATTAAGTGATGCTCAAAAATTAAAATCTTGATTATCAATCTGCGAAGCCTTCTTTCCAAAGTCTGATGGAGAGTGACTCTCTTGCTGCACCCCAGTGCAAGTCAAAATTTCTTCAACGCAGAAAGCACAAAATTAGCTCCCTTTTTCAAATTTTCCTTGAATTTCCACGATTGGCGGAAATTCAATGGCGAAAAGCGCTAGGATGAAAACGACGGTCTCTCTCTCGAGTGTTTCAGATGCAGCACACGGCAAGCAATTAGCCAAACACATGCACACGCAACTCGTGGGATGAGGGTTCACCAGGTCAAGCAAGTAAAGCATGTCGGGTCACAGGGAGATGGAGGCACAAAAAAAAGAAGAAGAAGAACAAAACTGCAATGAGGCACACGACCCGAAACTCACCTTCCGCTGAGCTCTTTGCTGGCGCTCGGTCATTTCCGTGCTTTCGCCGGCGGAATTGTGCTCTTCATCCGCCAGCGGCTCTGTGATTTTCACTTGCTCTTGCGACATGACGTGCAGGGTTAGTTTTCTTTTTTTTGCACAGCACAAATCTTCCAAAAAACAAAACCACAAAAAAAGAGCGCGATTCGCGCGTGTCAGCAAAGGGGCAAACTGGCGCTCAACTACCACTCTTTAGGCTTCGATAAGCACGTGCTCGCGACGTAAGCAAATTTGAGCCACTCTCATTCGCGCTCGCAGCAGGGAATTTTGCACAAGTACCCTGGTGCTTGTTCTTGTTTTTTTTTACCAGCGTTTGTTTGGAGATTAAATTAAGCCAAAGTCCATAAACAGACGAAGCATGCATAAATATATATATATATACATCGCGTTTGTGGCCGAAAGCAGAGCCCAAGGACTCCTCGCGGTTGCGCAGTCGCGTGATGAAATGTTCTGCTCAAGACGAGGTTACTCGGGCGGGCTGAAGTTGAGGGGGGGGGGGAAATTATTCAAAAACCTTGTCAATTTGAATACTATCGACTTGAGTACGAGGAAAATGAATACGTTATCGTGGGCATCTAGTCATTGAATTTAGATATGTGTATAGCGGAAGGGCTGGGGTAGCATAAGCTGCCAAGAATAAAGCAGGGACTGCTTTCATTATTGCGTTTATATATGGTTCACTTCTGGTTTTGTTTTGGACACATCACATTAGAAAGGAAAACTTGACGCATTGCTTCGGATTGAAAAGCTTTTTTTTTCTTTCCAATTCAAAATTGAATGCTCGTAAAAGAGGTGATTTACTGGACAAGATCTTCCCATTTTCCTCGACCTGGAGATCATTCGCAGGAATATTGAGAAGGACTTGTTTCGAAAGAGGTCGTCTGAAAGTGATGATCGCATGTTTTTCTATTATAATTATTCGTATCCAAGGACCTGAAAATTAAATGATATTCACATTCACATGTGAAGCTAAAGATTGGATGAGACTTGTTTGATGAAATCCACATTATTATTTTTTGCTTCCTTGCATTCCCAGTGCGCAAGAAGTTCTCTCATTTCTATAAAAATTGTTCAAAGGCTAAAATATTATTTCCGCTCCAATCAGCCATTCAAACTAAATTTTATCAATGTTGGCTACAGCTTATTTTACTTGATGCATCTGAAAATTGGGCCAATTCTTGGTTCACACAGATTTAAGATGTGGTGCGAACATAAATTTCGTTCCGACCGAAAATTAAATTGAGGCGTGTTGAAATCAGTTTCATCCATAAATTCAAGAAGATGATAGGGTGGATGATTGCATCACAGGTTTTGAATCAGCAGTAGTTGTTATAAATACATTATAGTAAAAAAAAATTGGCCCAGGATTTCAATCGAAAAAAGCCAATTTATGGCTGACCCGGATTTGAATAATGTAAATTATAGATTAGTTGCTGAATTCATAACTATTCCAGAATTCAAAAATCTGTGAGACATTTTTTATCCACAATTGGATGCCAATTCCAAGAGAAAATAAAAAGCCCAACTTTTGTATGTTTACATGTCCTTTGGCCTGCCTCGGTATAGTGATGTGAGAAAAGTGCATGTAGAAAATGAAAAGAGAAAAGAACCGGGCACTGAATAGAACGGATATAAGCAATGTGGGTGAAAAACGTGGTCACAGAACACAATTCATTTCTGTACTACTACTATTACCGTACTACTCACGTGACCTTTTGAGCGCTATATATAGGTTCCCAGATTGCGTAATATTGATCCATCCTTTGTTAATATCCGGTGAATGGTGTGTTTCTGCCTACAAATATATCTAAAAGTCTGGAGTAACTTGGCAGATGAATTCTTTCGGGGTCTATAGGAAATAATTTCCTGTCTCGATTTATTGTATTTTCATACCCTAATAGACCCCCCCCCCCCCATGAAATAAATTCAAAGAGCAAGTTTTCGGACCCTCAGAACATCGAATTATTTTCTTTTTTCAATTTTTTCGATCATTTCATCCTCAGGCAGTCATTTCTTTTTTCAACAAAACCCTGATATGATAACGGGCAGGGATGGCCCTGTTTCCTCACGTTGGCGCAGGGCTGTTGAAGTCTTATTGATCCTATCCCTTTTCTGAGCAGTGCGCTTCCTGGTGCCGCTGCATTACTACGTATAGCGTGCCCATATTCTTCAGGGCAAAAACGTCTCACTTACACATAAAAAATAAAAAAAAACGCATTTTCTCCAGCTTGCAGGGGGGCTATAACAATGTCTGCTGGTGACATACCTGTATTTTTCTTGACAATTTTCATTACGTAATGTATTATTGTGGCGGACTCATTAGCTTTGTAGAAATATACTGTAGCTGACAAATCGGTTTGAATTACCCCATGCGAAAATTTTAAAGGGGCAACAATATTAAATTGAAAATCTTGGAAAATGCGTGATTACTGCACTACTGCAAAACTGGTATTGGGCAAACTCAGCAGTTCGCAAGAATGTTTTATGACATAATGAAAGCTTGATTTTGACTACCTTGCGAGTGTTGAGTTCTGTATTTTATATTGACGTCACGCGGTTACTGAACTACTAATACGCAAATATTGATAACCAAGCAGAGCATCAATAGGGAAACCCGTGCTCCCTTCTTTTCTAAATTCTTAAAAAAAAATAATTATGATGTATAAATGCTCTTCGACTTTGGTTTGAAGTCCAGTTGAGCTTTCCTTCAGCTTCTGCCTTCACAATTTGTTTACAGAGCACCAACCCATTTTGATGTACAGTGAGGCCCCCAGATGCAGATGTACAGTAATTGGTGCATCAAGGGTGTCCCTAAGTTGAAATGTCCCCAAGTCAAGTCTTGTTTTCCCATTGATTTACCTTGTATATTTTTAAATTGATGTTTTATGGAACAAATATTCATCAGAAGTCCATGAAAAGAATTTGTTGTCGTTGAATTTGGAGCATTGAATAGTGTAACTCTGTACAGTGTACATTGAAATATCGGCATACGTAAAAAAATAACATTCAAGTCGCAAAGAGAGAAGGGAGTCTGTATGCTGTAGAATTGTAGATAATTTTTTAATCAGCTGAATGGATGAGAAAAATGATGAGAGAAATACCATTGCATTTTTCTTGCATGAATCTTAGGGCTGGAAATAACTATTTCTTGCAATTCAGCCTGATGAAAGTTACTTTTCTGGAAACTTATTGGCTATTTTATCATGCTATGTCTGCATGTTGAGTCAGTGTCCGCATGCTGGGCCTTTCTTTATGCCTTTTTAATTGAAAAATAAATATCCCTACGTTGAATTGTCTGCACGTCAAGGTGCCCGCATCTGGGGGTCTCACTTTAAATCAATTTGTTGGGCGACGCTGAGGCACATTGGTTGTCACTCGCGCCACGTGCAACAGGCAAGAAAACACTAAAAGTCCTTTCACGTCGTCGATCAGTTAAAGAAATCAGCCACTGGCTGGCAGCACCGAATCAGCTGTGTTATACGTAGTCTAACCATCGAAAATCCCCCCCGGGGGAACAATGCAGCTCCTGCAGCCCGCGCCATGGACTGACCATGCCCCGTACATACATACAAGGAGAAAACCTGGCCAGGGGAAATGCTGCCCCATTCACTGGAGGGAGTGGGTGCAGCTTTCCCGCCAAAGTCTGTTGTGCTGTGTGCTGTACAGAGTGGTTGAAAATAAATTCAGGAAAGCGAGATTTCCTGGGGCTGAAACTCGGCAGGGTTATGTGTAATGCGAGATTTATTCAAGCAGAAGAGAGTACAGTATTGTATCTCCAAAACTGAGTGTAGATACAGTATACAGGTACTCGTACTCGTGTGTACCTGTATATAAAGGGTCATAAGTACAGTGATAGATTGGTAAATTTCACGGAAGTGTTCATTACCAGGAAAGGCTGTAAGCCAAGTCATACAAATGGACTCTCTCTATAACACTTTTTTGTTATTGGTCCCATAAGGTTCTCTCCCCATGTGGGGGTTTCTGCAAGGAAATGATCTCCACAAAGAATTTTTTTCTGGTCCCTTGAATTTTGTTGTAGAGAGAGTCAATCTGTTTAAGGCAATATAAAGGGAAGCTTCCTCATAAATTCTTGAATAAATTCGTAGATACGAATTGAAAGGGATTTTTTTTTTCTGTGGACCAGCAAATAAAATTCTGTGGACCTCCACCATCGCCGGTGTCATCAGAACGTTATACCGAGTCAGTGAAAATAAATTCTGCAAAGCAATATTCTACGGCGTGAAATCCTGGAGCTTTATTTCCTACTCTAAATTACTCAAGTTAATTATTTCAATTGAGATAGAAGAGCGTTCCCTTCAAAATTAAGTGCACATAAAAGGGGCGATAGCTGAGTGACGTTTCGGCTAATTAAAGTGATCCATTTCAGTCCGAACTCCGAAGTTCATTTAAAAAAAAAAATCTATAAGATGAGTGATGAACGGCTATGTAAAGGAAGCTTCCTCGTAAATTCTTGAATAAATCACAAAATGAATGCATATTCGCCGTACAGCAATGTTTTAAAAGATCAGCTAATACTCTCGAAAAGCAAGGAGAGCAGTACAAATTTGGATTCGCATCGGAAAGAAATTGCCTCCTGCCAATTGTGGAAATATTTTTCAGAATCCGTTCCCAATACAAACATCATGTACATATTTGAGACTCACAGAGAAGACATAAAACATGAAAGACTCTTTTACGTATAATTTAAAGGTTCAACAAACTCGAAACATTAATTTGAGGCATATATGGGACGAGTCCTGGCTTGAAAATAGGGACACAGTAATAAATTAGAGCTGATTCTCTGCATTTCTGAAAAGGTAATAATTTTCTTGCGTAAAGCGCGGGTTTGTGCTTGAAGACGACTTAGGCATTATTTTGTATCCTCTTTGATCAACAATCTAAATTACAACATGAAACTCAAGCGTTTTCAACCCCAATAATGAGGGAGACGTAAACATTTCAATTATTTATCCAATTCAAGGATTCGGAGGAAGTGTCTGCTTTCAAATTGAAAAAAAAAAGTATACCGGAGGATGTTATGTGCTTGGAAATCTGATCATACGCAACGTTTTCAAAGTTTTTTTTTTTACAAATCCTCCACGAAGTCTTACGTTCAAAAAAGGATCCACTACTAAAAAAAAAGCCGCCACTTGATTTAAAAAACCCTCTTCAAAGGGAAGGGGTTGTAAGGAAGAATTTTCAGAATGAAAAAATAAACATTTTTCTGCAGAAATATCGCAGGATCAAAGAACAACATCTTTAATGGTTTTTTTTTTGAACGATCAATTTTTGTATTCTATAAGATGTATTCCAACAGACATTTATTTTTTCAGCACAACCCTTGTACAATAAGGGGCTGGGAAGGCAAACGTTTCCCATCAGGCTGGCGCAGGGCTGTTGGCGTCTTATTGATCCGGCCCTCTCTTGGAGCAGCGCGCTTCCTGCATGGTGCCGCTGCTGCATTATAGTACGGTTAGGATATTCTTCAGAGCAAAACGGTATCGAATACGCATTCCAAAAGAATTTCTGCACGCTCTTTTCGGGGCTACGAGAGTGCTGATAATTTCATCTGGGAACATCTTGTTCTGTGCATATTTTCATAGTGCATTGTTGCGACGGATTTTCTAAAATTCTAGGAACGCGGACTGACCTACCGGTTTGATTGAAACCAAGAAAAAAATTCCGATGGATCTCGATTCTTGAAAAAAAAAATTGAAGTGCGAATCTTCTGATTCATTTATAAGTTGAGAATACTGACACACTGTCCAATCAGCTTGCGAAGACCATTACAGTAATTTTTAAAAGTTCCAGAAGCACGTGTATGTCTGTTACAACAATTTTATCACGAGTAAATTTTTGTGAATCCGATCAGGATAAAAAATTGTAGCAAATTAAGATGACTGAGCCAGCATTGATTATCGCCAGACTCAATTTAATTCGAACGATTGAATTCAAGTAAAATAAATCATTTAAGTCATTTCAAAGCCTTCCAGATACATACGTAATGTGATTTACAATTCTAGGAATGCAGACTGACCTATCGGTTTCATTAAAAGCGAGGGAAAATTACCACGGACCTCTATACACTTGAAAAAATAAAATATGAATCTTCTGATTCAGAACAAAATCGAGACTATCGAATCATTGTCCGATCAGCTTACGAAGACCATTACGGGAATTTTGAAAAGCTCCAGAAGCACATTTAAGTCTGTTCCAACACATTTATAACGAGAACATTTCGCTGAGTTTGATCAACATTTTTAAAAAATTTAGCAAATTACGATGACTGAGCCAGCATAAAGGCAATTGCTCATGTTCCTTTTATCCCATCTCAGTTCCATACGATCAATTGACAACCAAATAAAGTAAATCATTCAAGTCAGTTCAAATCCTTCCACGTACGCATACTGTGATTTAAATCGAGTAAGTTTACTATCAATAAATGCGTTATGAATTAAAAAAAAAAACGACGGGTATAACTGGTAGTCAGCAGCTCAATTAGGTTCGTACGATACCTTATTTGTTTTCCTGCTCACTGCTCTTGAACACAATTTCCAGGTCGGATGCTCGCAAAATATCCATTTCACATGCATAACTTGTTTGCAGATATAAAAAAAAATGTTTCGTATATTCAAGGTTATCTCACTCACCCAGTTCACCAGGGTTCAGAAAGTATGCCCACGAAACCAGGAATAGAAAAAAAACAAGCTGGGAAGCAATTATGTCAAGCGCATGCTCTTTTGGCCCCCTCGTCGTCAAAGCTGGCTGACGCAACAAACTGCAGCGGTTTCACAACCTTTTCGCCAACTCGGGCATACTAAGTGCAGCTATTTCCTACAGGAAATGTTCTTTTTCTTTATTTTTTCTTGTTACAGACAAAGATTGCGAAGAATTACACGGTCCGTTGGTAAGATCGTGGCCTTTGCACGATTTTTGTACAACTATGTTTAGATTTGGACAAGTGATGATGATTCGGATGGATGCTCCCGAGGTCCGCGTTGAGTACAGAACAGTATTTGATTTCCGCTTCTGGGCCGGGTATAATTTTTGCGTCTGGTTTCACGCCTCGTTGATGGGTTCGTGAATGAGTTTACATTTGGGGAGAAACGGAATTTTATTCGAGAGAAAATTTTGTTTTACGGGTGCTACAGCAGATGCTTCGACTCTCTATCCTGTTCCGGGAATCAGCCGAAATATACACGTACCTTCTAGAAAACTTGAAGAAAAAAAATGGAATTCAAGATAGGTAATGCAATAGTTTAGAAGCTTTGTGATTTGTCTGATGTTCTTGAAAGAACCAAAGTTCCGTCAGAACTCTTCAAGATCTCTCATAAAAATGCTGTTTTTTTCTTTTACATACTGTATTTAGAAAATTTACCAAATAAAAAAAACCCACCAGAAAAAACCTTTAAAAATGTGGAAGTGAAGTTCATGGAAGGTGTTATCCAGGAAATACTCGGGTTTGTTTCCAAGACCTCTTTTTAAATTGCAAAAGTTGTTTATTTAATAAAGGACAACAAAGGGATGAAATTCAATTTCTAATTTTCAACTCGCAGTTTTCTGTAAAATCCAACATGTATAAAGAAAAATTGAATGCTTAATCAAAATTATGTTTCACAAAATCGAAGACAATACAATAATTTTTAAAATATTAAATTAATATTTTTCAATTACATATGAATCCCACAGGGGAAAGTCAAAATAGGGAACAATAGACCAACCTTATTTATATTCAGGGAGGGGCGTATAAAGTGCATTTTTTGCATTTGAAATTTTTTCGAGAAACGGTCAAACTAAACTATATCGAATAACCTTTTTCCAATCTTAGGAAAAATCAAAAACAGAGTTGAGTAAAAATACTCATCAATTCTATATCTTGAAAGAATATCATACGCTGTTGGAAAAGCAAATTGCAAGAATAATGATTCAACGCCGAAAATAAAGTTTTTCACTCCAGAAGAAAGAGAAAGGACCCAAAAATATTTGATGCCGCAAAAAGATATTTTTTCAAGCCATCGCTCTGATTGCCTTCATAAAATCAAGCTGCAGAAACGCAGCGAGACGCTGTCAGAATTTCAAATCATACCGGGTTTGATTGAAGCTGAGGGAAAAGTTTACTCACGACAACCTCAGACGTGACCTTTATACGAAGACTTCGTCGCTACCACAAAAAAATATTTTTCAAGAGGCATTCTTACACGCATCGCAATTCCGTAAATAGTTTCGTTGAAACCACACTTCGTGAACGGAGAGCAAAATGTTGCACAATCGCCACTGTGAAGAGCGATCAAAAATCCGAGCAAATTGACACGATTAAATCACCACTGGAGTTTTCCTTCTGTCGGAAAACTGATCGCACACTTCGTATTTCAGGGACTCTTTGGATGAGAGCTCGATTATTTTACGAATTAAAAATACAGTACAATACTGCATACAATTAAATGAAAGGCTGGCTTCAATGCACTGCATGAGATGGAAATGATTTCCTCTCAGTCCAATTTTTTCTCGCTTTCGCTCAATATTCAATTTGAGAAGGCAATTTTGAAGAAATCATGATCAAGAAAGATATTCTGCATCGATTAATGCTCTATGTACACTCAAGTTAGTCCGTTTTAATTCGATTCTATGGAAGACGCATTGAAAAGTCACCCACTTCTGAGTGAGTCGTCTGCTTCATCAGTGATTGTAACAGTTTTCACACAACGAGTCTAAAATATTGTCCAACTCCTTTTATAACCAGAAGATTTGTGTCAATATCTTTGAGCATCTTTCGAATTTAGGCTGGTCAGAAAATGAAAAATATTATCACCCTCAATACAGGCATCGCTGGAAAAGTAAATGATTTATGGTTCATTTCGTGACGTAAATAGTGGATGAATTTCGACCTCTCATTTTAAACGAATCTGGTTCAGAAATATTTAATCCTTTCCAATGATGAGATCATTCTGATTAATCTAATTTGCCGCATTTGATGAATCTTCGCTGTGTGAAGGATCTAAAAATTAGACCGGATCACCGGAGAACAGAAATAGAATCCTCCTCGCAACATTTATTTTACGCGTTGGATCCTGCGGCACAAAATCCTCGACATCAGAAGCTTGATTCGTCTAATACACTTGTTACAGTTTAATAAGTACTGTCTGTCTGTTGAATTTCTTATGTGACCAGGAATAGATTAAAGCTCCTGTTTGGTGCACAATTTTTCAAGAATATTTAGCAACGTTTTTAAAATTGAAGGTACCATTGACGACGAACACATTCTCCAACCTTTTTCTTTCCAAGAGTAAAATACTCCAAGATTAGAAAATTTTGTTAATAGTTTAAGCCTTTTCCAATTGGGCTTCCAGAAATTCAAGATACTTTACTATACAGCATCACTCTGAAGACAGGCATCGATGGAAATGAAGGTAATTTATGGTTCATTTCGTCACATGAATGGCGGATGACTTTTCTCTGCAACCATTCATGTAGGATGAAACAGTGTTAACCAACCTTTTTGAACCCAGGGACCAGCAAATTTCCAAAAATTTTCTGCAGACCAGCAAAGTTTCATTCAGTTTTTGCAGACTCTAAAAAGTTTTGTTCAAAAGAATTCATGGAGCAGGTACTCAAAAAGTTTCTGCTTTTCACAAAAATAGATCTACCCAATAAAGATACTTCAGTGGAATGTCTTTAAAAATTTAGAAAGGTGGGCTTGAAGAATAGTTTCTTAGAATGAAAAATTAAAATAATTTATTCACCCAGGTGAACATTTGTCCTAAGCGTTATAAGAAGAGACGCCAACTTTTATTTTTCATTAGATAATTACAACCGTCATTTACTTTCCAAAATTTCACATAAGATACATGACTTCATTTCTACTTTTGAAAAATGTATTATGCTGAGCAAAATTTCCCACGCACCAGCAAAAAAAAAACTTCTGGGTACTGCATCCAATCCGCGGACCATGGGTTGGGGAACACTGCGTTAAACGACTAGAAGAACCCAGAGTAAATGGGTTCATTTAAATTACTGTACTTGCGAAGCCAGCCTTAACTTATGTATACTGTACTTCCTAATACTATACATAACGACGTATATTTTTTTCAACAGACGAAGGTTGTGGTTATTCCACAGTAACACTCGAGTGACTCGACACAGTACAGTACACGAAAACACAGTCTAAGGCTGTGATTCGGTTAAAAAAAAAAGTCTGGGCTTCATCCTCCCGAGGGATCAAATCTCGACTGAGGCTCGTTTATCGAGCTTAGTTTACTGCTCACAGGAAGGTTTTTCTTGCTTCCCACACTCAGACACGCACAAGTATCAAGTTTCATCTCCCGGCGACGAAGGCAAATTGCCCGGGAGCGCGTCAAGAAGCAACGAAACCATCCTTATTCAGAGAATATAAATAACGTGTGGGATCCCGGCGGCGCTGAATGATGCCGCGATTCAACAGGCCTCGATGTGTGTCGTGATGAAGGGAAGAAAGTCGACAGACGACACGGTTTAGAGCCCGTTTTATTTATTTATTTATTTATTCCTCGTTTTTTTTAATACATTTGTAATTTCCATGAGAGGTTATCATTTGTGTGTGTTTGCTGTAAGTGAGCTGCCTTTGGTGCCGGGTCTCTAGCTATTTGGTTCTTGCGCTTATTCAGCGGCTGTTCAGCTGCTCGCGATGAATCAGCCCACAGCAATGAACCGGGCACATTCAAGTCCCCACCAGCACCAGAAGCAATAATAATAAAGGTCTTGTAATATGGGAAACCTCGTCGCTTATCGCGTCGAATGGAAGAAGTCTCTCTGCTGTGGACCCAGGTTCTATATTATTCATCATTTATTTATTTATTATTTTTTACACTCCCGAAAAACGGAGCGAGAAAAGATGGTACAATTTATACATTGATGGAACTGTGTGGGGTAAAGGCGTCCTTGGTTTCGACGAACAGATTTTTAACCCACGCATGCACGAGACACGTGAGTTCCTTTTTTTGAGAGAAAGAAAAAAAATCGATCTGCATTGAAATTAAAATTTCAATTGATGGAAAGTTTCAGATTCAAAGTGCACGAAAATATCGGTTTTTATGAATCGAAAAATATTGGATGTTGCTCCGCATATTCCTCGCAGATTCACACAAATTCTGAAAGCGGCAATACACCAGCAAATGCGTTCGATCGTCGCAATATAGTTCGCGAAATTCAGCGATTGTTTAAATCGAACGAAAGAAAAACTATGCATTTTGCATGCATTTTATGGTCCATCGATGTAGGTGTAGAATTCACTTTTTGATCAAAATGTCTGAGGTTATTCTTGAAAATAATTTTTTTCTGTTTTTCAAAGCAACATATCCACTTGTAAATTATCGGAGCATGGCAATAAAGGAATGAATGCAAGATTCACGCGCGGGCGCTGCACTCCATTCCCACGCAATAGCTGCAAAATTATACACTCTTTTTGCATAGTAATTTCTTCTAATGATAGTAAAAAATATATTCAAGGGTTTGTTTCGGACTATAGGAATTTTTCAGTAGCGTATAATTCTATCGAAATAATAAATAATATCAGATTCTTTTAAAATTCCTGGGCAGGAAAAAGGAGCAGGAACTAATTAGTTTTTTTTCATTCATAAGTTCCGTCATTTCTCAACGGATATGAGACCATAGACTCATAGAGCATAGGATCATGAGTTCCACTGAGGAAATAAAAATAAATGGTGCAAAAATCGCTAGGCAGTAAAAAAAAAACAGCATGCTTCAACCTCACATGACAGATCTATGCGGAAGATATTATTGCAATTAGATTTTACGTGTGTCCAAAACCATCAATACGCAATAAAAAAACTTTTGCTGATGCGAATGAATGGTTTTATTGTTTAATTTTTTAAATGAAATTTACTGAATGTTGATACGGGTAGACGCCGATCACAGTCACAATGTTATTTTTATTTTACACTGATTCATCTCCATTTCCTTTGTTCCTGGGTCCATGTGTTGAGCATGTAATGAGAGCAGTATTTCCAGACTCACGCGAGAAAAAAATGATTGAATGCGTCCGGGGAGTTTTAATATTGTATGAATATTACAGCAAGGACAAATAATTCCACGATTTTGAATAAACTCGAAGTGCTCGTATTCGTCACGAACTCCAATGAACTTCTGCGTGCATTTGAAGCAACATTTCATTTCATTTCCAGACTCAAACGTATCAAAAGTGCCGTTTTTCACCCCGCCGCAAATTTTGGGACACGGAAGACATCGTCTTCTTCATGAACATTCAGGATGACTACAAAAAATGATTTTAATGCTTCATTGTAATACTATTGTTCATTATTTTGTATGACTACAAAATATGATTTTAAGGCTTCATTTTAGGCAATTACTCTTCAAATCTTTATCCGACATGTGAGTGACCCACCACCGTATTATTTGCGACTCACTTTCACGGGAAATGAACATGGAAACGAGAAGTTGTGGATTGACAAAACCGCGACCAGCACATTGTTTCTTCTTTTTAGAAATTAAATTCAGTTTATGCATCAAAAATAAGGTGACTATGAGTTTCTGAAGCTCTCATCATCATCATCTTTCCGGTTATACCCTTGGAAGGAAGACGCAGGAATGATGATGGAAAACAACTTTGGTCTGAACTCTGCAGTCGCAGCTGCGGAACGTTTTTTATAAACAATTTATGAATTTTTTAATGGGTGCGATTTTCTATGAAAGCACAAAAATAAGAAAATTCTACTTGTTTTAAATTGTATTTCCATGGGGGAATACTGAGAGAAATTGTACGGAGGCTTTGAAATTGTAGGGAATTCGAATTTCGTTTCTGCTCCCAAATGCTTCTATAAATAAATCACTTTCAAGTGATAGTGCTTAGCAGATGCTCTTTACTTCGTGCATCATCATTTTTCTATCTTTTCCTGTGAATTTTATTTACGATTATTATACTATCACATATTGTTTGCCTTATTAACCCCTTTTTGAAAACGTATCATCAGATATCATGACTTGAACGCTAAACGTCTTGACTCTTGAGCAACGAACAGGCAGCTGGAACGGTTCAGGTTGTTGCTCAAGGCCTCCTATTATCCATATTTTCAGCGGTTAAAAACGGTTCATGAGCTATTCTATGCTTTCAACATGGATTTTTCAACTCAAGCATTCATTTCTTAATAAAACCTGGATTTAGTTCTGGAACAAATTGAAGTGTAGTCGACTGTGCCCGCCTTTCCACTGAATTGAATTGAAACAGGAAACTTTATTTTCTGCTCTTTATAGCATTCACAAGGTTCACACAACATTCCCACATCCAAAAGCACTTCCCCTCCTAACCCAAATCCACCCAAAGGTCTTTCCATTTGCTGAGAATTCCTGTCACAATCATTTCAATGGATGGTTCAAAATTGTCTTTTCAAAGGTTCAAAAATCATAATTTTATTTTTCGTTCATCTTCAGGTATCTCATGTAAGTTGATTGTTTTTTAATTATTTGAAATCTATCCTGCAGTCCCGGGGGTTCTGATGAAAAATGACGTGTTCAAAATTCCGGTCAACGAAGATAGGATTGCATGTACGCTCCAAAATGCAGAATCTAACGTTCATGGTGTGTTTCAACAATTTCTGGCAACCGGTTCGATCCAACTCATGTTCTGTTCAGTGTTGAAATAATGAAATAGCTTTAGAAATATAATTTCAAGCTCGACTTCCCTTATAGGATGTGAANATCGCGAAGCTCGTGACGTAGACTTATCTAATCGCAACCATGTCCAGATGAAGTATAAATAAATAAATATATAAATAAATAGTCTAACAATGAGGCACGGATGTTTTTAAAAATTTCGTTCAGCCTTTAGACTTACAGCGGTTTCAAGACCTCAAGATTTCCAAGGAACTGCAATCCGATCTACGTCTCATTCACCAAATTTAGGTCAAGATGAAAATAACCTTCAAATTTCGAAACATATCAGTGGACTTTCTTAACTACAGATGAAATGCATCAGATTTGTGAAATTGTGCCGCATGGAAGTAACAATCGAAATACTGTAGTGCATTTATGACTGCGTTCCTCGTAGGAAAAATAAATACTGCGTACTTTTCCTTCGATTTAAAGTGGAGTACCTTTCGCTGACTTCAGCAAAACGCGGGTCTCTTTGAACGTGCGTATTTCGAGCACGGTATGCATCTATTTCGTATACTGTACAGTATTTTTACGTACTTCTGATAAGACCTCCAGTCATAAGACCTCCAGTTAATGTCATGAAAGTCTTCAAGTGCGAAGCCTGTTCATACACAAGGTTGGTACTTCAGCTCAGTGTTCCCCAACCTTTTTTGGTCAACAGACAGAGGAATTTCCATAAAATTATTTACTGTTCGGCAAATTCTCAAAAACGTTTCTGCGGACCAGCAAGGTTTCATAAAATTTAGGTTTTGCTTGAAATTTTTTATGCTGGCAGGTATTTGAAAGTTTCTGCCTTTTTGCAAAAAAATAAGTTCATTGCCAATGAAGCAGCTATGGCTGAATGTCATCAAAAACTCAGAAAAGTGGACATGAAGGAAGTTTTCTTGGATTGAAAACTTGAAATAATTAATTTCAACAGATGAGAAGTTGGCTGAAGTGTTGGAAGAAGAAAAGCAAACTTTTATTGTTTGTTGAATAATTTCAACGGCCATTGTATTTCCTTATTGTAGATATAACAAAGTTTGTCGCTGCTTTTGATGAATGTATTATGCTAAACATTTCTTGCGGACCGGCAAAAAGCTTCTGCGGACCGGCCCTGGTCCGCGGACCAGCGGTTGGGAAACACTGCATTAGCTTATTATGATGTGAAGGCTCACTATAAGAAGCTCGTTGTGTGCGTATTGGACGCTGTTTTCGGCTGCTATTCGAGATGAATTTTCTAGATTTCTAGATATATTTCAGAGGCATATCATACACTGATAAATCGCTGAAAAAGGGAGACTGCGTCGCTGATCACTGTGGGTTTGATATACATAGACTCATAGAGGATCCCCAGTACAGTACAGTATTGTTCTATGAAATTTTGATGAAGCGACATCTAAAACAAATTTTTTATACTCCTGGAAGCTGCGGTTGTCCTGCATTATCGATAGAGAGCACGCTTCTGTCTGTAGCTCCTCCTCTCGTTGATGCTTATAGTTGAGGCAGTTTTTTTCAGGAATAAAAATACGGTACGCATGTATTTTTGCAAGAATAACATGCGAATGGTATCACTTTTTTTTAAAATTCATTTTTCCCCTTTTGAATTTCCGTCCATAAATCCGAGAATCCGTAAAATGCACTCGATCAGCAAAATGAACTCAAGAAACTCAATGATCTGCGTTGTTGTTTACCCCTGCAATTCAATCCTTTAAATTCATTTACCACCCATCTCCTTCCTAGAATTTCCGGAGTTACAAGTCAGGTATTAATCAAATGCAGTAGTATGAGATGCTTTTTAATCTGAGAACTATCGAAAAATGAGCGTGCGTCCAATATTCAATGGCATCGGGATTTTTATTCTTTCCTCACTTATGACAAATCCTTAAATTCGAAAGTGAGGTCCACGATTGCTTCCGACTGATGAAAGCAGTATTTTTTCATAAAGATGTCTAAACTTTCTGAATTTGAATCAAACAAATCCTTCAATAATTGCGCTTATGAGCTTCGAGTGTGCAGTTCATAATCGCGATTTCCATTGAAAGAGTTCAAGGGCACCTGCTGTATCAAATTTTTTCCTGAGACATGCATACAGAAATCAACCGAATCCTCCGATTCTCAATAAATTTATTGCAAAGAAGGTACGACGTCTGACGTTCTGCAGGCAAGATTGTTTTTTAGTTTTGAGCACCTATAAATTGATATACCCGTAACCTTTAGTCCTTTTAAAAGAATATTTTTTCAATTCCAATAGAATATCTTGTTTTAATGAAAACAGTTGAAACTTAGTCAAATTTTTTCACAAATTTTGTTTAAATTCAAATTTGGATGTTATTATTTTTGAATAATGCAGTTCAAGAATCAATAAAATGGGATCAATAAAAATCCTGAGTTAGTCCTGGGATGGGAAAGAACCCTTTGCCATGGAAGTGTAAATAATCCTGCGTTTCCTTATTGAATTTTTTTTTTGCATCCATGCATTGCAGAGGAATATGCAGTGTTGAGTGTGGGGAAAACGGCAGCACTTACGTGACGCGTTCTCGGACGCTCGTACAGCAAGCCAGAAGTGAGGTCGTCATTTGACCCGCCCAGGGAAGGAGACTTGGACCTCCCTTCGCGGTCGTCTGGAAATTCCCCCACGTCCAAATGTCGCATGGGCTTCATCTCACTGTACGTGATCGTAGACCTGTCTCGATCCATGCTTGCTGCCACAAACTCACGTTCCACGCGAAGACAACTTCTCGACCAATAATTTGTTTTTCTTCTTCTTCTTCGCGATCAGTTAATTTTCGGCACTCGCTGTACGCGATTTAACGAACAAAATTCCCTGTTTTTTTTTCTGTGGAGTGAAATTGAATTTATTCGTTGCAGATGAGGATGACAAGTGAGCTCAAGGAATTGGGAGTGTGATTTTGAGGCAACGCGCGGAAGTGGGAAGAGCGTTTATGATTTGAAATACGGTTATGAAAGGGTTGAGATTTTTTCCCCCCAGGAAATCACCGGTCATGCGAAAATTGGGCTCGAGAACACTTTTTCGAAATTTTAAAATGCCGTATTTTTCACATGGAGACACTGCATCTTGAGAGTTCGGAAACTTCTTATTTTCAAACGATTTATTGTTTTTTATGACCGTAAAGTCAGCGACTCTCTCTCTCTCTCTCTCTCTCTCTCTCTCTCTCTCTCCCCCTCCCTCTCTCATCTCTCTCTCTCTCTCTCTCTCTCTCTCTCTCTCTCTCTTCCTTTCTAATTACCTATCAATATTAGGCAAACTTGTTTGTCTTTGGACTAGAATGCGAATCATACTCATTTGTTCAAGCTATGAAACATGGGAGTTTGCCAGTTTGATGACCTCAGGCGTGTTTTTTTTCAGAAAATAAAACCCCGACAACTTTTTCTTCGTAGATTCGTTTGGCGGGATGAGGATTAAAATGATGAGTTTATTGAATTTGAGAAGTAGCATTAAAGTTGCTGAACCGCAAGTTCAAAATTTTGCGATCGCGAGCATTTTTTGGAAGTAAGTCTCGGCTGAATCTCTTCCTCACACTTTGATCGAAGTGCTCATTATTTACTTGAGTTTGGGAACTTCCTTTACTAGAAATAAGTGTTTGATTGAAATTTGTGCATTCAAGTATTGGGTGGATCACAAAAGCGAAGTATATTGATTATAAAACTGTGATATATCCCGATAATTTAAATTGTATGATGAAGCATTCGAAGGCGCACGGAACTAGGACAACCTTTCAAGGAAACGATTCCGACAACCCTCGGAAACATTAACATGCCAAGTTAATCTTCAGATGAGTTCTTCGGCTCAAGATGTTCGTCGGGGACCAAGACGAGTGACTGCTTTTGGAATTGTGATATCTTTTGAATGCATATTGACATTTTGGCTGAATAATTTTGAAAAAAGTCGAGTCGAAGCTCATTGAATTATCTTTTGATTACGTTCAATATGAGGCTCCAACGACATTTTTACGATCATTAATAGAATTTTAGAGTACAGTATCTTTTAGAATCATTCACACGTACGCAGAACCAAGACATTTCAAATGCGCGTGATGGTTGTATAAATGCAAATTAAAACATCAAATTAGTCTTCAATTCTAAGGGATTTTGATGAGCTTAGAACTAATGTTTTTTTTTCAATGCGTTAGCTCAAATATTTCAGAAAGATTCTATACACTTTTAAGCTTAGTCTATTGTTTTCTCCATCCATCCAGAAGCAATCGCAATGACGAATAGCATGAATACTTGAACGAACTTCAAAGCAACTCTTTTTTTTCTGCTTAATTGTTAGCCTGATTTTTGACGTCAATGTGAAATTGAGTGACGCAATGTTCGGATACTTAAATGAGGGAAACGAAGATTTTCGAGAGTGGAAACGTATCGGAATCACCGAACGAATAAATCACTGGCCACGCACTGAAGCACTGGACCTCGGTACCGGTACCTTTTTTTTCTTTTAAACGGCAGGGTTCACTAAGTGTACCTGAGGAAACTTCCCAATAGGCGTCAAGGATCCTTCGAACGGTAGTGTGACCCACGGGAACCCAATGTTCCGAACGTATATCCGAAAGGCACAAGGAGGTCTTGTGACTTTGCTCACGCGACTTCCGCAGAACCTGTGCGGATGCGCCCCCCTCTTCCTACCTCAAGTTGAAAAAGAAAGAAGAAATGTATATACTAAATTTCTTCGCCCCCCTCATTTTTCTCTCCCGCCCTGCAGTTCCTTTCGCATCATGTGGTGTGGAAGGTACGTGTGAATCATCAAACAGAAAGAAGAGAACGAATTAGCACGAGAAAGGGAAAAGGGGGAAGGATGAGCGAGGAATAAGTCTTGGACCACGTCAGCGGCGTGCCAGCACAAGAAGAGCCAGCGGATTGCTGTGAGGCCCCGCGCCGTTTCCTTCCACGCACTTGGGTCGGGTCGGGTCACGCTGCACGTCGCTAGCAAGAAGAAGAAGAAAAAAAATGAGAATAATAAGACCCCCTCCCGCATTGGCGTCGGCGACTGCGTACTCGTGACCCTTGGGGTTTTATCACTCTCCTTCTCTCCCTGTCTTTCTCTCTCTCTTTATCCTAGGATCCTCCAAAATGAAAGAAGAAAACTGGGATGAGAAACGGAAGAACAGGGAGGCTTTGAATTTTTCTGGTGCCGGTGGGAACTGCATGGGAAGGAAAGCGGGGGCGGCGGGCGGCGTACAGGGGTTCATCTGCCAAAGTTTTTCAATCGGAGAAAAATAAATCTATGGCCTTCAACTTATCCTATTTTTGTTGTTGCAAATTTGGGTGGGAAGGGGGTTTGGTTGTGGAAATCTTGATTGAACCACAAATAAAGTGTTCTGTTCATTCATTCATTCATTGCAATTTCGTGACTCAATGTGGAACATTCATGCTATGAGATGGATCCCTATATATAGCCTTTGAATTATATGAATGATTTTTTTTTTCAAAGCCAATTAGGATTCAAAAATAAAAACACGGATGGAATTTCAACGCTATTCATCCAAGAGATCGCGAAAGG
This sequence comes from Notodromas monacha, assembly GCA_905338405.1. Lineage (NCBI taxonomy): Eukaryota > Metazoa > Arthropoda > Ostracoda > Podocopida > Cyprididae > Notodromas > Notodromas monacha. The sequence continues at coordinate 73,415 of CAJPEX010000825.1, forward strand.
TTTTGTCAGAAGGAACGCCACGTTTTTCTAGTTAGAATCCTGAAAACCTCTGTATCAATGCGAAGTAAACCTCTGTTAATTACCTGTAGGTTTTCTTCAATTGGATTCCTGACATATTCAACTTCTTGTTTAACAATTGAAATTCCAGCAAAACCGAAACATTACCAAAACATGAAAAATGCAAACATCAGAAGATTAATTTCATGGAATATACTTTTGGCTCTTGGACACTCATCCCAAAAAGAGCTTTCAATTTTATTTTTTAAATATTGTATGTGATGGCACTTACACCAGCAGCTGAATATTGTTATGTTATTTTAAAATGCGGCAGATGAACCTGCTTATTCGCAGGGTTCGGGGTTCAGTTTAAATGTTCGGTTTCCTCCACACAATTCAAAATGAACTAGCAAAGGTTGGGAGATGGTTCAGGACTCAGGGATGAAGGCTCACAAAGTATTTCGTTATACTTCTTTCTAAGTCATATGTTTTTTGAAACGAGACTTCTCTGAATTGAAAACTCTGGATTGCCCGCGATTCATCCCAAGACTAACCAAGCGTATAAAAACCCCTCGAATTCCCTTGCCAAAAGATTCGACGACACCGGAAGCGTGGGCGTTTTGCGTGTATTTCTGAAGCCCTCACATGCCTATTCCGAATATTCTCGATGAAGATTAAAAAATATCTCGGATGATATTCGTCATGAATCTGTGGGGGCGTAAGCAGAATTTTTGGTTCTTTGAACAAGCCATTTCGGTGTTTTTCTTTGCTGATTAATTTTCCGTGGTACAGTATCAGAAAACACTTGTTGATGTTGAGAAAATCACGCACCATGGAAATGTCAGGTGTTTCATCATAAATAATTCACTCGTGAACAATAAGCTGGAAAATGCACAGTTCTTAAGCACTTGCATTGCGTGGATACGTCTTCACTCTTCACTAATGCTGATCCAGCGGAAGTTGTTCATCTCGTCATGAGAATTGAGTCGAGTAGACAGAAAACAACTTTTACAACATTCTATATATTTAGAACAGCATATTATGTTTGATTGTTATTCCTTTCGTGCGGGTATAATGTCCCTTGCTGTCAGCTGTCGAATTTATTTTTTTTTATTCTGGATACCATCGTCAGAAAAGAACGGGAAGAAAAGCACCGGAGAACAAGATGGAGTGCATTCAGGAAAAAAACCAGTACCGGAACCGTCTGCGAGCACTTCTGCACTGAACGAAGCGAATAATTCTTGTTTTAAATTCCTTCTCGAAGCATTCAAATAAATTCAGAGCGTCTGGTTTTTCCTTCGCAAAAAAATACAAGCACACTCAAGAGTTCAACAGTATAGTATACAAAGAAACGCTTTTCGCACATTTAGAATCCTTTTGAACATTATGGAAACTCGCTTTCCACTACGACACGCCCGTCATGCGCCACCCGCATGAACCCAAGTGCAGGAACCATCTCTTCTCTCTCTCTCTCCCTCTTTCTTTTCCCGCGAACCGTTTCCGTCACATTCCTTCGTTCGTTGCTGGAGGACGAATAAAAAGTATAATTTAAAAAGAGACTTTGATACTTTTAAATGTTTTAATTTTCTTTTGTCACAATTTCTTTGGTTGGTTGTGAATAAGGAGGAGAGCACAGGAGGCTCGTCTCGCTGGTTTATTCCGGGAAGGAAGCGAGTATACGCCATCCCAAGTATGCGACCATCGCAGCAGCGCAGCGCGGGGATCGCGGACTCCTTTTGGTAGGCCACAACTGTATGAAAGTATCGGATTTGGCACAAGTTCGATTTTTCCTTCTTCTTCTCGTCATTGCGTGACGCGTGTGTCGTCGCGGTTTGCTCTCGTCGTTGACGATGGTCGTCGTCGTCGGAGCCAGGATGAGACGAGGAAGCCGCGCGATTCGGTCGAATACGCGAGAGGGTCGAGATGAGCAGGGCGGGATTCCTTTGGCGCGCGGGCTTGACATGAGATTTTGACTGGAGTTGTGGTTTATATATATACGACAGAGGGTGATTTTGTAAGTTTCCACAGTTGTTGGGCCACCGATTTTTTTTAAACTAAAAAAATGAATTTCATCGATTGAAAGAGACGGCTTTTTTGCCCACACAGATTGGCCGAATTCGTGAGAGTTTCCAAAGAAGAATATTTGAAGAGAAACATTTTTCTAAATTTTGATGATCTGTTGAAGAAACGGCTGCAAAAATAACTTGAAGAACATATCATAATATATATTATATTATTTTTTTTCGTATTTTTCTTGGTTGTGCCTTGTGAACGCTGAAAAGTGGCAAATGAAGTTTTCTGTTCATTCATTCATAAAATAAGCCTTCTTCAGAATATTTCATTGTTTGAATTTTTATTTCAAAATAAGATATCATGACAGAGACTTGAAGTTCCTTTTGAGGTAGATTCCCAGCTCTGAAAGAAAATTGCGGCTTTTATATACGAGGGGGATTCTGAAGTTTTCGCTGTTTTTGCTGGGCTGCCACTTTCGTTAAAAAGAAAAAAGAGAATGTAATTCCGAAAAACGCATTCCATAGATTTTAGGAGATAGCTTTATTGCCCAAACTTGGTTGAATTTGTGAAAGTTTCCACACAAAAATCTTCAAGGGAGACATTTTTCTAATTCCGATATCTGGTGAAGAAAATACTGCAAAAATAACTTGAATAGATATACTAAGCGTTCTTCGGAAGATTGCATTGTTTATACTTATATTTTAAAAAAAGGCAACAATTAAAAGGCAGAAACTGGAAGTTATTTCTGAGGTAGATTTCCTCTGATATGAAAAAAATGTCTTGGCATGAAAGTTAGAAAAATTTAGGAAATAATGCATTTTTTCTCCGAACATTTTTAGCAATTTTTTCGCTCTTAAAAATAACTGCCCGACTGCAGAAACTTGGTTAATGCCCGTCGTGTTTCATATTGTTTTTTAATGTTTTATTTTGTTCCTTATTCTCTTTTTCTTCCTTTTGCTCTTGTTGGAAACATCAGTAGCCAAGCAATAATATTTCTACGGTCCATTTCATGACGAAGTATTTATTGGAACATTTACTCCGTCATCATCAGTCAGCCTTCCTCGGAATGCTAAAGTTATCAGTTTTTCAATTTGATGGAGCAGACGCCAGGTTGAGAGTTTGAAGAAACTTTAGGAAGGAATTCCGTTACGGTCAATAGAATCGCAGTGAATAATTTGTTGGTTCTAAATATATTTGCAGTGGCATGGTCGAAGCAAATGCTATAGAGTATAGAATGTTGATGAAAGAATAAACCCCCACAAAATTAAAATGTGCTTCAATGTTGTAATCTGTCAATATTGTATTGTTGGGTGTTTCAATGTTTGTGTTTCAATAACGCTGGAATATTTTGTTGACCTTACCTCTGATCGCCAAAGAATGTTCAATTCCATGACATTCAGCTGCGGCCAGCAACAAAAACTTTTAGTTTATAAAATTCGATTACCATTTTCTTCATTTTGTATTGCTTGAGTTCATATAACAACTTGGCGACACTCATTTTATTCGAAGGTCGAAACACATCCAGGAATAAGTACTGTATAATACTTTGATCCATTGCTGATGATGACTGGTCGGCTGAAAATGTATATTTTGTAAACTGCTCAATGACCTTTTCTGAAATCAGATTCTGAAATGAAAACGGAAGACCACCTCTGAAATTTGTGTATTTTTGTGAACCCTTGTAGAACATTTACATTAGCTTTATCCAGCTTAGTATTACAGTTTTTATGTACTGTACTTGAATTCGGCATGTTTCAGAAGTGACAATATTGTAGTTGTATGTTTTCGACTAGAGAACAGAGATTGAAGGGAACAGAGATATTTATTGTGAGATTGCATTTGAAATGCACGATCAGTTTGGTCATGGCAAAAACGGCTCCATGATGAAATCCCGTAGGAGAAAAAATCCCGCGGCCCGAAAATCCCGTGAGGCCGAAAATCCCGTAGGCCCAAAAATCTCGCGGGGTCCTAAAATCCCGCAGGTACCAAAATCCCGTATACTTCAAAAATCGCAATGTTTTCTCCGAGTTTTCCTTCCAAATGAAATGGTGAAAGTGTGCAAAATTATTTACAGACCATCAACATATAAAGATAGCAATTAATTTGTTTATGTCTGTTGGAAACATTCTTTCCTCAGTTCATGAAATTGTCCAATAAAGCGGAATTACATGGTCGAGAAAAATGAGCAGAAGACGCTTTGAACTTATTATATCTTCAATGAATGGGTCAAGCGAACGACAAATAAACGAATAAATAAATTTAAAGCTATTAAAATTTCATTCTTTTAAATTAATCATCTCTTATTGAATATATCCTTTTATTCATAGTTGCATTTTTTTCACAAACATGAACGCTTGAAAATTGCCTGTGGGGAGAAAGTTTGCGGCGGTCTCTCCGGAAAGAGCAGAAAACGCCAAATGAGCTGTTTTTTCTTCGGTTCTCGATTCGGATATTCATCAAGAATTCAAATAGAATTCAGTAAGAAAAGCGTTCCCGTTTCTTCATCGAAGGACACGCAAAAACTGGATAGAAAAGCGTCATTCTGGCATCGCGACAACCTTCCTCTTATTTATCTTTCCCAGCCTGGCAAAGAATGTTTTGTTAAATTATGGAAATACCAGGTTACATCACAAGTCAAAACTGTGGACTCACAGTGTTCATGTGGGGATCAATCTTGAATGATTTAAAGCAACGCAAAAATAAGAAAACTCTTGCCTTGGAACCATTTTAACCCTTTTGACGCAGCGCATATTTCCATTGAAAATTTTCTTTTCGCGATTATTTTATTATATTTTATTATTTATGTGGTGGTTGCAGCACTGTAACTTTATAACCATATTATTGACTTTATTCGAGATAAAAATTTAATTACCTTTTAAATTATGAACAGTATTCTCAAGGAAATAGCTTCGCCCATTCAAAGACTTGAACTGCATAAATATCAACCGATTTTGTCTGGTCGAACCTGTACATACAAGGTTATCTTATCAAATAAGTGCACTTGACGCAATCATAGAATTAAGGCGCACCAATCGCTATTATGAATTATACGTTAGGACAAAAATTTTAGATGGTCAAAATCGCTGTATATAAGTTATTTTAATCCGCACACCAAAGAAAATTTATTGGTTAATTTCCCGTTTTCACGGCAGAAGAGAAAGAAAAAAATGAAACGTTTTATCGTGTTTGGAATTCTTATCTCGTGTACTTTCAAATCGACATTCGGCGGTGAGTCGCCTCGTAAGACATTTGAGATTTGGTAGTTTCCGCTGGATTTTGAATTCGCCAAGGTTTCGTTTTAAAAAAAAGTTAAGAAGATAATCCCCTAGTCAAAGAATAAAATGAGGTACCGTGGCAATGAATAAAAACTATTTTTTTACGGCATGTCCAAAAATATACAGTAGGGCTGAATGGGGAGCCAAACCTCCAGGAGGGGTTTCTTATTTAACGAACCCTGTGCCGTGGACAGTCATACATCACGCAGCTTCTGCGTCTTGCTCTTCTTTTGATTCCTGTGCAAA
>CAJPEX010000826.1:0-22480 GCA_905338405.1 Notodromas monacha
ATTTTTTATTCGGGTCACCTGGTGGGTTGGATCACGCGTCCGCGTTGCGGAGCCAAATAACTCTCACTGCACATCCAGGTGGAACAGAAGAAAAATTGGACGGCGACGTGTCAGGAATAGCAGTAATTAAGTTTGTTCGTATTTGTAAAAAAAAAGACTTGTTAAAAAGATGAAATCGAGTTGCTGTTATGCGTTTAAGTAGGCCGCGCCCGAAATTTAAGAAAAATTGGGAAGATACGAAACTTTTTAGGCTGCAAGAAAGGTATTCGTAGGATTTTCTGAATGAGTCTCACAGTAAAGCGAATATTTTTTATTGTTGTCTTATTTGCTGACCAAAACAAAGAAAAAACAAGTTACAAGAAATAATTTGTTACTTGACGTCATGTTGTGCCCCAAATATCGGACTTTTGTTTTACAAATGAGACAAGAACATGATTCATTGTATGCGGGTCAAACAAAATTATAGCATCTCATTGCAAATACTGTACAAGAAATGGGACTTATTCCATTCTCAGAAATGCTAACCGCTGTAAAGGTGCATCCACTGATCTTTCCAAAGTAAAGATGGCCTTGCAAAGTAAGCAGACCTGTCAGGAGATTCAAGTTGGAATAAAGATCCATGGTCTCTTTTTTTCAATTTTGCTATGAAAGAAGAATCAAAGTTCATGCATTTTCAAAAAATTCCAGCAAAAACATGAGCATGAATTCCCCATGACCCATTTCTAGTGTCCAAAACGCTTAATTTCACACCCATGATGAACGTGACAGCATTTATTATTTGAGCAATATTTTGTCAGAATGACTAGTTTCTTTACTGGATCCGACGGCCATGACACATGCGATTAATCTTGATTTCAGGCGTAAAATAATCAGCATCTTCATTGTGGGAAACGTACGCGATAATTGTGGACTCCAATCCCAGAAACGCCATCCGTTGTAAAGGTGCGCGTACCAACTGATCTCTCCATCGGACAGATGGCGTTGAAAGCCAGAGTCGTCAGCACAAAACTCTCGCATCCCATAGCCAAGTCCAGGAATGAGGAACCAATAAGAAAAAACGGTAAGTAGTGCGAGAAGAAGCACGGACACTAAGCAGGACAAGGAGGTGGTGCGGGGGGGGGGGGGGACATAGCCAAGTCCAGGAATGAGGAACCAATAAGAAAAAACGGTAAGTAGTGCGAGAAGAAGCACGGACACTAAGCAGGACAAGGAGGTGGTGCGGGGGGGGGGGGGGTACGTGTACAAAAAAGCGAGGATCCGTGGAGTAGGTTCAGATAGATAATGATGGCAAGGCGGCGTGGAAACCGACCGCCGTAAAGTGGGCCATGAGCACACCCAGACCCAGTTTTCGCTTTCCGTTGTTATATCCACGCCGCGTTGCCCGCGAGGCATGCCTACATCATTCGTTCCCTGATGGTCCTCTCTCGTCCGTGTCTCGGTCCGGAACAGCTATCTCTCCCTCTCTCTCTGTGTCTTCTTTCCTTCTTTTTGCTGCATTTTTCTAAATTTCTTTCCTTCTGGATTTCTTTTTGTCCGCCCGCGCTGTCTCCTATACGCCGCTGGCGCGCTAGCTAGCTAGCCGGAGCTATAACAGGCGCCCCGCTTTACCGAGCGGACTTGATGGTTCTGCGTGAGTGTGGAATCTATTTCTTGGAGACCCCCTCTAAAAATAAAACCCACACAAGCATGTTTCCGGATGCAGGAAATATTCCCTAGTAGCGAATTAATTTCTTTATGACAAAATGTTCAACAGGTCCATGCCGAAAGAATAATACAATGGACACAAGGCAATGGAAATCTCTTATTCAGTAGACATTGGATTCTCCTGTATCTCCTGTAAAAGATCCATATATGGACCTGGAAAAAAGCTTTGTTATATATATTTTTTCAAAATAACTTCGTCAAATAAAATTTTTGCTCTTGGGGTCAGTTGCCTTAAATAAATTTGTTGTGTGGTAAAATTTGTTATGACAAGATTCTACTGCATTGAACTGTGAAGGTTCATTGCGATAAATCAACTTTTGGTGGAGTTTCCAGGGCGTTCATCTCTTATACAGCATTTCAAATTTACTCATATTTTTTGGCTTTTATGAATCAAAACTCACAAGATTCTGCATAAAAGTCCTATTCAAAAATATCTCAGATTATACAGCTTCATTAAGGTTGATATTATTGGCAACTGAGGTATTGTACTTGGCTGCTTCTGCATTTGAAGCTGATTCAACAATCAGCTTCAATTGGAATTCGGTTTTTTAAATTCTCTACTACATGTTCTTATTGAAGCACATAATGTATCTACCCTGTTATTACAATCTTAGCACTTTCCTTAGCAGTACATATTGTTTCTTAATTACTCCCTTCAAAAGCAGGAAAAAAATTAAGGTAAAAACTTATAAATTAAGATATTAATTGTGATGGAAATAGAGGATAAACCTAAAAAAATGATTGTTGCAATATATCTTTATATTTTTATCCGAAGTTTGAATTATTTTGTTAACTTCTTTTCTACGACAGCCTTTGAGAAACTTTTATTGATAAGTAACTGGTTATGATGGGATTTCATTTTGCTGACAAATCTTTCGGACAATCCCAAGTGCTCCTCGCCGTTTTCAAAGGGACCTCCAGGTTGACAATTATGGGGGCCGTTCAACTAAACCCCACCCTTTCAGCCAAACCCTCTCCCTCGCGCGCGCGCCAAGAAAGTGATGTTTAACCTATTCAAAAATATCTCAGATTATACAGCTTCATTAAGGTTGATATTATTGGCAACTGAGGTATTGTACTTGGCTGCTTCTGCATTTGAAGCTGATTCAACAATCAGCTTCAATTGGAATTCGGTTTTTTAAATTCTCTACTACATGTTCTTATTGAAGCACATAATGTATCTACCCTGTTATTACAATCTTAGCACTTTCCTTAGCAGTGCATATTGTTTCTTAATTGCTCCCTTCAAAAGCAGGACAAAAATTGAGGTAAAAACTGATTAATTAAGATATTATTGTGATGGAAATAGAGGATAATCCTACAAAAATAACTGTTGCAATATATCTTTATATTTTTATCCTAAGTTTAAATTATTTTGTTAACTTTTTTTCTACCACAGCCTTTGAGAAACTTTTATTGATAAATAACTGATTATGATGGGATTTCATTTTGCTGACAAATCTTTCGGAAAATCCCAAGTGCTCCTCGCCGTTTTCAAAGGGACCTCCAGGTTGACAATTATGGGGGCCGTTCAACTAAACCCCACCCTTTCAGCCAAACCCTCTCCCTCGCGCGCGCGCCAAGAAAGTGATGTTTATGAGGGACAACGGACTGCTCTACGGTTGAACTCCTTAAGATCCTAAATGTTCTCCTGATGCGTCACGAAGGAAACCGCGCACTGAAGGTGCTCTATTGACTAAAATGTCGCCCTCCCTGTGGAGTTGCAATCAACGTTTGATCCCGGGATGCTGCGTTAACGCGTTTAATGACCTCATTTTATGCGAGTGTACCTGTTGTGCTGAACCCTTTCCTGGGGCCCGGCTTATGTACGTTTTAAAACCACTACCCTGCTGTTGTATGAGGTTTAGAGGACTTTTACCGTGTCTTTTAAGCGTTTCACCTCCGAATTTTCGCGTCGTCCGCGTTGAGCTTCTTCTACTCTCCATGGTGCCGTCAGTGTAAACGAACTTGGATTTTCTTGGCCACTCGGAGGTCCCGGTTGCTGGCTCCGAATATGTGTAAGTGCCATTTATTGTTCAAACGGTTTGAGAGAAGAACCTCACTGTGGGAGTGCTGTCGGTCCTATATTTTTACTTCTGCTGGCGTCTGGGAGAGATTCTTTCTCCTTCGCAGTCCGTTGATGCTGATGGCGTCAAATGCAGTGTTCTAATTCATTTGTAGTGCGCGAGTAGTTGAGAAAGTTTGGTGGACTGAAGTCGAGGATGCGTCAGTGGGCATCATTTTCAGCGATGGTTCAGTTCTTTGTTGGGCGCAGTGTTAAGGAGAGTGTAGTATGAGGCTTTTCAAGGATTACCTACCCCGCAACGCATCCGGATCAGGTACAGTAAGAGAGTAAGTGTTCAATTTCATGAAGCGAGTCTTCCTTCATCGGCAAAATTATCTACGAAGCAATGGCGTCGTCGTACGCAAAATTTACTCAAACGCCCGTGTTTTCTCGAAAGTGTTACGATCCAATAAAAAGCAGGTTGAAAAGGCGCAGCACCTAGAGAGCGTTCTAGTCACATCCAACGACCGGCAATGTGGCTTCACTTAGGCGGGACGGTCAAGGACAACGTTGAACAGAGGCACGTCAACGCCCACCCACGCCTCTTTAGCTCTCGCAAGCGCGACCCGATTTTTTCGCCGCCCGCACTCACTCACTCCGCTTCCTCGGCCTTCCGCCGCCAGATTCTGGGTCGACTTAATGCTCGGAATGCGTCCAAGTGACAGGGGTTAATTTCCTCCCCTTCCCCCCCCACCTCATCCTTGCTTACGCGTCATCGTTAAACTAAATAGCCAGGTGTCCCGCTATTGAAATAAAAATGAGGAAAATCGGTCATTCCCGCGTGGAGCAACAGGGGTTAATTTCCTCCCCTTCCCCCCCACCTCATCCTTGCTTACGCGTCATCGTTAAACTAAATAGCCAGGTGTCCCGCTATTGAAATAAAAATGAGGAAAATCGGTCATTCCCGCGTGGAGCGAAAATGTACCGTATATACTGGCATATATGTATCGAACCCCCTCATGTCGACTTTTTTCAAGTCGCTGTCCGAATTCCTGTAGAAACTATGCATTAAACGCCTCCCTTTTATAATATTATTACTTCTAATTAAGTTTTATTGTATTCAATTATTGCGAATACAGTATAAGCTCTTATTTAATCAGAACTATATTTCAATGGAAAATCACTTGGAAATTTTTTTTACCCTGTAATTTATGTACGGTATTTGCGTATAAGCCGCAATCCAGTCTAACTCTCACGAATGCGGCCTATCATCGACATTATCCAATTTATGTGTGAGAAACAGACAAAACAAATATCTACCCCAGCTTGTTAACCTTTTACTGAGACACAGTTAATCCAAGTGTTATGGCACTCAAGCTAAAACCAATGTCCTCATTATTTTAAACTAGCCTTGTTATATTTTATACGGATAACTGCGCATCACTGCAGAAGCGCCGTGATGGTAACTTTGAAAATTGAGACTTTTTTTTTTTCAAAATTGCCCCTCGAAAAGATATGTTTTAAAACTTATGTTTCCCTTTGTATAGGAGCTCGAAAACGAACAACACCGCGTCCGCCATGAGGTGTAGACCCAAAGCGTATGAATACAGCCTATTCAGCTCAAGGAAGAACTAAATCGCCCGTAATTGGAGGTTCTTTTCCGCCTTCGGACGGAATATTCTGCGTTCCTTTCTGCTCTGTATCCCCAATTTGATAAAGGTAGCATCTTGTTACCACAAAGCCATGTGGGGACTTGCTAAAAAAAACATATGCTATAAAATATGATGTATTTTGTATGGAAACTCAAAGAAACATGTAGTTTTTTTAAAATTTGGTTGCTTGAATTTTGCCTCGAATAAGTAATATTAAAGCTTTATGTCATACTTGGCGTACGTAAAACACATGTGTTAAAACTTCTGTTTTTCGTATGCTATTAGAATCCTCGCGTTCAGAGTTATTGAAAAATAGTTCAAAAAGTAGGTCCATGTAAAAAAAAGAGGCATATTAAAAACATGTTGTGGATAAATATATGCACAAATATGGCGCATTACCACATTTACCGCCGTAAAAAACGCTTGGGATAATTTTTATGATTAAATAGGGAAAATAAATAAAATTTGAGAAGTTCATTTGTGAATGTGATAAACCAATACAGTATTTCATTAGAAATTTAAAAAAAAATGTGCCCTTCACTAACAAGTAAATGTACTGTACTGTAGTAGTATTTTCCACCACGAAAATCTACTTCGTCTCCTCATTAAAGTAACTCAAGCAAACTATTTTATTGGGTATCCGATAAATAAAAGAACACAATCATTTCATCTAAGATAAACTCTGCAAAATTGAATGAAGTGAAAATTACATCGACTGAGTTTAGGATAGAAAAATTAAGTTTTGTACATCCCTTGCGTTTCTATTCCCTCGAATGTGATGTTTTTATTTTCGTTTTGCGCTTTAATCTTTTAGGACAGTAAAAAAAAATCTCGAAACATCCATTTACAAAAGGGTAATATCTAGGGAAAGGTGAACCATTTGAATTTGCAATACAATATTATCTGCGCAGCAAAGCGCAGCTTCTTGAAAAATTCACGGCGGCGCTTAAAAAAAAAACACTGCTCAGGCTACAATGTTTTAAATATTAACGAAAGTAGACCGACTCACTTGAACTTCAATACCATTTATTTTGAAAGAAAGGTAATTTTAATATAATACCAGCGGTAGATTATTTTTTTGGATGACTCCTTTTCAACGGCTTCTTCCTTCTTTTACATAAGTTTGCCATGAAGTTTTAAAATTTAATCCACCGTAATCTAAAAACGTACTTTGAAATGTGCAAGTAGTGTACTGTACTGTGTATTCATGTTTTTTATTCTTATTTCCACGAAAAATCGCACAGTCGTTTCCCGACCGTTTAGAAATAATATTTCGTGATCACGCAAACGCTTTTAAATTTTCTACCTTCATCCAAAAATTACGATCGCCAATTTTTCTCCATTTCGGAATTTCTACGCAGTTTTTTTTTTTTTTTTTTACAAAATACGTGCGGTTCAGAAAAGTTGCTGACCCCTTCCCCCCTTCGACTGGTGCGGTAAAAGCCATACAACAGTTTCGCATAATGCCCCACTTGAGACAAGCATGCGAAATTAGCGCCCGAATTTCTGCACTTAATAATTTGCGGCGCGTTGGGCCAAATGTGAGCCGCACGGAATTTTGCACGGTTGACCCCGCTTCTTTTGGCAGAACTTTGCGCGCCGCGAAATAGTGGGGTGACTTCTTTCGTCCGATCTTTAATCCATGCCTCTGGGGGCAATTCGCGTTGAAAACGTTTCTCTCGAAGGAAAATGAATCAGGGGGTGAAGTAGATTTCGTGTCTAAATTTCGCGATAAATTTCGCAAGGCTAGTTCGAGTTGAACGGTCTCATTCAGGTCAACAGATGGCACTCACTGTTCAAACTAAACCTTGATTGTTTATGAAAAGCATCTTCAAGAATGACCCATTGACCCCGTTTGATTCAAACTATTGAAGAAATCGAAACATTTTCGAAAATTTCGGCCTCGAAACCCAGTTTAATGACGAGTTTTCGTTATACAGTACATGGAATTCCAAGGAAAGGATGAACAATCTCGTGCAAATATGGCCGTATTTCGGGAATTGGTTGCAATTAAAAAAACCAGCTAAAAAGTTTCCGATTCGATTCATGTCATGTTGGTGAAATTTGATTAAAACGAATATTGTACGAACACATGCAGTATAGCTTCGGATCGAGTTGACCAAACCAGAAAAATCTGGATCAAGTCTGGGAGCTCGAATCGAAACAAAAGACCATGGAAAATACGACCCCGGGACGTGACCCGCAATGCGTCTCATTCCCATTATTTTGTTATTTGACAGAGAAAACCGACCCCGCAGTTTAACCTATAGAGATTTGATACGTCAGATTTTCCGTCTTAGAACCGCCCAAACGCTTAACCCGATTCCGCCAGCCCATTTCGCTTTAATTGTCGCTAAGACGCAGTCGCGGAGATCTGCCTCCGTGTGCGACCTCGTTAAAAATTTAAAAAAATAAAATAAAACGAAAAAAAAATTACTGTACAGAGTAAAATGCCGTTTGTGGGCGAAACGAATGTTTTCTTCTCTCCCTCCCTCTCTTTGCCAAATTTTTAATCCACTCGGATTTCATGCCACGAACTGGGATAATCTTGACCTCTCTGATCTGCTCTCAAGATAAAGAGTTGGGCGAAGTTCTGGAATAAATGGATGGGGGCACATGCCTATTCTCCCCCTGAGGAGCCTCACCAGTTATTTTCCTTTAATAAAATTAGTGTTCCTCTTTGTGCCGTTAAACCTTGTGTTACGTTAAAATGGAGTTATGACATATATTTAGGAGAGATTCAACTTGCCCCGTATGTTGAATAGACTTCCCTGCCTGAATTCATGTAAGAACAACACATTATAAACCTCCAGATCTTCAAGACTTTTTCCCTCCACAAACCTCTTAAATTTAATTTTTCTGAAGGCTTTGGGTTTTTCTGTTTTTGGGGTTTAAGAGAGAGAGCAAATCATTCGAGCTTGATGTTCTTCTGGATGGAAGTGAGTGACTCACTGGGCGAATGAACCCTTGCCTCCACATTCAGTATCCTGTATAATTACTTGAAAAGTATTTTCGAGGCTCAAAATATCACAAATTTCAACTTCCAGTAATTCTTCTTCCACCAGAAAAAAATGCTTGGTTCCCTAATTCAAAACCTCCTGTGTCAATTTTTTTCTGGCCCCTTTCAGTTTGACTTGGAGAGCTTTGACTGTATTCTTGAAATAAAAATGTGAATTTGTTCTAGAGTACAGTTGAAATCAAATGAACATCAATCCCTTCAAGTATTGAATTCAGCATTAATTTGAAACCGAAAAACAAGGTGTACTATTGATTCTAATTAGTAAAAAACTTATCCGTTTTGTCCACGTAAATTATTTATTTTTTACTACTGTTTCAATAAAGAGCCTATATTTATCTTAGTACAGTACCATATTGCACATCCCCTAATAAGAGTACAGTGCAGTACTTCACTCTGAACCACCAGTGGACCTATGCCTCTTACCCTGTATGTAAGAGATGCGTTCCAGGACACCTGCATCGAGGAAAGGATTGGTTTGGACGATTTTGATTTCTGGAAATCCCGGATGAGCAAAAAAGAAAAAAAGAAGTGAATGATAGGGTGGGTAATAAACGGGAAGGAGTAGGATGAGTCTCTAAAGTATAGAGAAACCATCACGCAAGCTCAGATGGAAGGGCGGCTTCATTTCGCTTTTCTAGGCGCCGTTTCGATTTCTCCGCGTTCCTGGGCTGCTCTCCAATAATAAAAGGCGCGCGTCGCACCACTGCTCCCAGTGCCGGGGCGCCTCTCTTCTTTTTTTTATTATTCTCAAATATTGATTAATGCTATTTTCTGAAATTTAAATCATTCTTATTGAACGGTGTTCCAGTTATCAGTATCTGCACTGGTGGGGAAAAGTTAAATTTCTGGTTTTATGCAGTGAGAAATTAGATTCCTAGGACAAATATTTCTGTAAACATTTCAAATATTTCGTGAGCTATGAGGACATAGCGTGACAAGAAAACCAACTATGAAATTTGAATCGAGAATCCAATTCAGAATTCAGAAACTGAGAGTGAGGTAAGGAAAACTGAACATCACCAAAGTGTGTCCTTTTTATTTAGATTGCTTGTACTTTTGCATAAGCAGTTCTTCTTTCTACATGTGCGACTTTCATGATTTAAATTGTGTTGAACAGGGCCAACAAAAATGATGCTTAATGTGAATGGATTGATAGAAGAATAAACAAATCTCTGAGTCTAGGTTGGGCTGGGGATCTCCAAACAGAGATTCCACTAAAATGTGACTGAACACCTGACAAAAAAACATATTTTAAAAATAATTTTCAAAAAGCTTACTCATGCTTCGTAGCTTTGAAATTATGAGCAGTTTAAAATTTTATCTGGGATTATTGAGCATTTTCATTTGGTCTGATTTAGAATCATGGAGAATTGATTTTAATTACAAGAATGATGAAAGTAAAATAATTTGCCAGGAAATCGAAATTGTATATGCCTCTTATTGTAAGCCAAATAGAAATAAAGCTGAAGCTTGTTACAACAAATCTTGTTATGACAAATGAACACTTGCAGCACATTTGTTTTTTTGTCCCTTTCCAATAGCCACAACTTTATTTTGATTTCATTTTAAAACATTTTAGTTTGTCTATGATGAAGCTTTTTCCAGCCCCTGAACAGTTTGTAATACAATCTAATACTAAGGATCTTGTTCCACCAAGAATGTATTTAGATTTTCTTAAAATCAACTTTAAATTTGTTCAGAAGTTATCATGATGCTTTCACTCCTGTGTCAGAAATCCAAAACGTAATTTAAATGGCTGTCCAGTATGTAGAATTTTGTAATTTCCACATCTCAAAAATATGCATTTGACAGGCGATTGAGCGGGAAATTGTTGAGATAATAATTGTTGCAAACATTTAAATTATGATGTAAAGTGCATATTCCAATCAATCTACAATAACTTCCCAAGATGCTGGATGTCTTTCAAAATAAAATATTTTGGGCAATGAAAATGGAAGCATTTTACTGTCTGTTCATAGTCATTTTAATGTATACTTTGAAGGTTCTTTCTTAGTAGTTCTTGTCCATTTTTCAATGATGTTACGTTTATCTCCACCTTAAACTAGAGCAGACTTTCGTTTTCACCTTTTTTTTATATTGCATCCGCGGAGCCCCTGACCTCATATAACATGAAATGAACCTCGAGTCTAACTCTTGGAGTCACAATCACGGCAGCAAACGTCGACTCAGCCAAACCTTGAGCGAGCGCGCGCGCGCCCGCGAACGACCTCCATCGGTTCGGCCCAAAGCCGAGCTAGCGCACTAAAAGAAAAACACACGAAAAATAATAATAATGAAAGAGCGCTCTCATATATACTATCTGGGTAGTCGCAGATCTAGCAGTACACACTCTCCCAGAAAAGTAGGTTCTGAAAGTAGGGCAGCTCGGTGAGTGTCTCGAAGCCTCGCAAAACGACGCGGAAGTCGACTGAGGCGCCAGCCGGGCGCCCCCCGCTTGACCCGAAGTTGAGTCAGCGAGGAACCACCACGAACGCGCCTGTTCCTTGTGTTTAAGAAAAGCTTTTCCACCCAGTGGGTTTTGGATGTACGCGTTCTGTGTACTGTACGTGTTTCTGTTTGAATCAAAATTTGTCATGTGCTCTCATTGTTTCTCGTCTGTGCAATTTTTGTCTTGATTGTGACTGACAGTGTGTGTGTGTGTGTGTTTTAATGAGTGTCTGTGATTTATTTCCTGTGGAGTGCGCTCTGATGCTGTGCTAAATTCCGAAACGTGACACTGTGCGTAGGATTTTCTTCTGTTTCACATTCCCTCGAAAATCGGTGTCCTAATTATCGTAATTACTGTGTGTATATAGGCCGCATATATACCGCGATTTTTTGGAGAGGAAATGTGTATATAGGCCGCAAATAATATATATGAATTGTTGCAGCTAAAAACTCTGAAGTTTCGCAATGAACCAATTTCGGAAAGGGAAGAATCGGATGACATTTTCAGACGCTAATGTTTCAAAACTCTAAAACGTGCTTTGGTTAAGATGTGACCCAGTGTACAAGATTGCAGGTTCGTTTGTTTTTATAGATTCTGCATTTTCTGCATGAAGGTGAGAAGAAAGTGCTGACAAATTATCATTTCTAAGTAGCTTCGAAACTTTTGAGAGCATTTATCTGCTAATAAAAATTTGGGGACATGCTTTCCGTCGTCCTATGCATAATTAAAAAATAATTAAGCCTTGGGTAGTGCATTTGAAGAAATGTAGTTTTTGTATTGATTAATGAATTTCAGTAAAATCTCGTTACAACGAAGCCATAGGGACCAGTATAATACAGTACTGTACATTCGTTGTAAAAACATTTTTAGGAAGAAACTTGATTTAAAATTGTGGCTGTTGAACAGGGACCTAAAGAAAAGCGACTTCGTTGTAACCAATTATTCGCTATAACGAGATTCGTTGTATCCAGATGCTACTGTAATGTATGAAAATATAGTGTACTCGATTTATATGTGTTCATATACCTGTACATATAAAAAAATACTGAGAGCCCGAAACACGATGACTAGACGAAGAAAGGGGCGCGCGGCACTTAATTACAACCAGCACTGGGTGGACACACACGAACAAGAATATGCGCAATCTGGGAGAACTTTTGCGTTGGAAGCTCTTGGTTATCCAGCACTGTTGGTTTATTTCCACGTGTTTTTTTTGGTGTGTGAGAAAAATTTGACTTTGTTTCGAATTTCCGGTGACTGAGTACAGTATTTGAGGCGGGATTTTGAAGTCGTCTTGTGTTGATTTTTTTTGGTGGGTGGTTTCAAGAGTTCGACCGTCGATTCCACACGATTGGGGTCAAGTCAGTGGCAATATTTGTGATGTTGTGGTTTCATGGTGTGGAACTGAATTTTAGTGGCGTGTTTGATGAATTTTATGTTTGAGTGAGGGTTTAATTAATCGAAATCCCGTCAGCATTAAGAATGGGATTTGATCCGAGAAAGTGTCGAACTGTGTGCGACATTCGTTGTGGGAAATACCATAAGTATGCTGGAATTGTGTTTGCAGGTTTGAGTCAATTATGTACTTTTTTCTCGTGATCCCGGTGTAAAATGTATCGATTTTGTTGCTGATTGATAGTTTTGCAAGTACTGTGCAGTATCAGGATTGGCTGTATACGTTTTGTCATTTTTGAGAAAAGACTACAAGAACATAAACAATTTTATGGTCATCTGCTGAAGATTTCCTTCTATTGTCTGGAATAAAGGGACTTCTTGTTGCAATAAATTATTGTTTATAACAAATATTTTTTTAAGATTCTTGCAGTGTCCCCAAAATGTTTTTGAGCCCCAATTTAACCATATTTCGGTGTATCAAAGGCATTTTCGAGGTACCTATAACTTTGTTTTAATTTGATTCTCCGCATATATGACTATATTGAATTTCAGACTTGCTAAAAACGAAATTGCATTATTAAATTTCATTTTTATTGGAATATTATTAAATCTGGGACATTTTCTCTGAAAAAATGTTTTAATTATTTTAATAGTGGGACCACTTATAGCTTAGACTGCCAGTCAGTTCACAACCATTATGAGGAAGTAAGATGAACCTCATGTCATCAAACTAAAGGGTACAATATCAAATCTCCGTTTTCTCTTGAATTCATCTTGTGTGAGCAAAGATTGAAGCAGGGGTCAGAAAATTAATAATTTTACAGGATTGGCTGTATACGTTTTGTCATTTTTGAGAAAAGACTACAAGAACATAAACAATTTTATGGTCATCTGCTGAAGATTTCCTTCTATTGTCTGGAATAAAGGGACTTCTTGTTGCAATAAATTCTTTTTTATAACAAATATTTTTTAAGGTTCTTGCAGTGTCCCCAAAATGTTTTTGAGCCCCAAATTAACAATATTTCGGTGTATCAAAGGCATTTTCGAGGTACCTATAACTTTGTTTTAATTTGATTCTCCACATATATGACTATATTGAATTTTAGACTTGCTAAAAACGAAATTGCATTATTAAATTTCATTTTTATTGGAATATTGTTAAATCTGGGACATTTTCTCTGAAAAAATGTTTTAATTATTTTAATAGTGGGACAACTTATAGCTTAGACTGCCAGTCAGTTCACAATGTAATACTCCTTCATTCTACTTGGAGTACAGTAGTTTGATTTCCCATGTTATAGTTTAGAGGCAAAAGAGAACTTAAGTAGAACACACTCGTTTCTAACTTCGTCCCCAGTCTTTTAATTATTAAAATTTCCTGCTGAAAATATGAGTACTGTACATTCATCCCCTAAAAGTATTTTAACCTTAGAAGTATAAGACTGTCAAAACTTATGAACGAACCCTGGTACAGTTATTTTTGTGTCTGAATGGAAACAGGGCTACTGTAAAAAATGTCTCCGCGTATATCTTCACTAGTAAGTCCCTATCCATAGTGTATACGAAATAAGTACAGAGTCTAATCGTATATGAGATCGTAAACGTATATTTTAACTCTCGTGGCCTGGCGTTATGAATCTGCACACAGTGGGGTCTTGATAAAAATAAAATGCATGCATGAAATACCACCGTATTTGTTTGTTGAAAAAATTCTAAGAAATATTCATCTGCCGTGTTAAAGTTTACGTTGAAACAATTTATCGCAAAATTAACCTGAAAATCTAAGTCATGAAGTACGGGCTCAGTATTTCCCCAATCGTAAGAATGTCTGACTTTCTATAAGTAAAACAATTGCGTACTGGAAAGTAAAAAATTTTGAAATATTTTTTTCCAAAAATTAAAAATTGTTTAAATTTCGGATTGGAGTACCCAACGCTCATGAAATTGTGTACAACATTTTCATCGTTTTGAAGAATATATCCATAATTTCTGGAAATGGTTACAAAATGCTGTTCGTGTGCTATTAATGAAGTAATAATTGACAAATCGTGATCAAACTTTTTTGTGATTAACCAGAAACATGAATATTATGTTATGATCCGAATATTAAAGTTGTAATGTGAACCAGGAAGGATGACATATTTTTTGTTCATCTTCAAACATGTGTATAACTTCTTTTTATAAGAGAACTAAAGGAGTAACAAGGGCTAGGTGACTCTTTTTTTTTGGAAGCGAGGTCAAAAATGCCTTCAGCAGCGAAGGAACGTCTTACCTTAACTTAACTTTTCAAATCGTAACCCGAATTTAATTCCCGGTCCATTGTTTGCAACGGTGTCGAACCCGCGAGGAAGCAAACATTTTTATTTTATTTCAAAAAATGCCCTTTCGAAACCTTACCCCTTTTTTTTATTTCCCCCGTTATTGTTGACATGGATGTAGGACCAGCAGGAAAATATCATGTGTGTTCGTGTGTGAGACAGTGATTTCAACGCCGGTGGAAATTCAGTGACAATGGTTTGTGTTGGAAAACTTCCGCATTCTAGGATTTGGCTGTTTTTTCACATTGTGCAATTGTTTTTATTTTATTTTTGTGACGTAGACTTCGATCTGCGAAGGAATTTGCCCCCCAAAGAAAGCTAAATTTTACATATTTCACAAGAGCTTGAACTACTACTACCAAACTAAGTCGTCTCTCCTAAACACGAGTACGTCACAAATCGAGTCGTTACAATATTAAGCAAAGGGCAGATTATGCAGTCTACCGTATTTACGGTATTTATTTTTATCTTTGCAGTTTGAAGAGAGGCACTGTATTTACTCGAGTACCACATGCCCTGGAGTAAGATGCACACCAGGGATTTTCTATCATATAAAAAATTTTTAATGGTATCTCCGAGTAAGACGCGCAAGTCATTTTCTGAGACTCTAAAACTGCTGTAATTCAGAAATAAAGCGTCGGAATTTGAATTTTGACGTAAACAAAACCTGAATTCATTTAATTTTCAATTTTATTAAATTAAAGTAAGCCTTTTTTGTTGAAATTGGTCCAACATTTCTCACATATCAAATATAATTTTCGCCTAAAATTTTAAAACTTAAAAAGTATCCCAACCGACGACGCACACCCCCTTTCCCCCCCCCTCAATTTTGCAAAAATTTGCGCGTGGTGTTACAGTAAATACGGGTAGTTTAATGAATATGCAGTAGCTTAGTGAGTATTGTACTGTATATGGATGCGAGCATTTTTTAGAACTATTTCGTGAAAGCCGTCAATTTAAAATTTGCTGTCAATTTTGCACACGGTAACCGCGATAATTGTTAATAGACAACCGGAGTTTAATATTATGTAGGCTTTAAAAGAAAAGTCTTTCAGTCAATCTTTCCGCGTTCAAATGTCCAACAAACAACTGAGAAAGTTTTCTGATGTGGTGAACTAAAATCTGATAAATTATGGCGAAAAACTTCAAGTTTCGTTAATGATTAGCTGCGATTCCTTGGCCAGTCGAAAAATTCCGAGAATCAAAGCGTACTGGATTTATTTGTGCTGGTTATAATTTAAGCGTGCCACGTGAAGAAATGAATCAAAATTAAGAACGCAAGGCGAAGTTCTGATTATTAACTGGATTAAGTTCTGATTCTTACATAACTGACGTACCTATTTTTTTACACTAATTTTTAACTTTGATTTGTCTCCTGATTTTGACTTGGGTAAATTTCTAGTACTTTTTGCCTGATGATGGAATCAGAACGGGGTAAAAATTAGACTAAAACTCGGGACTAAGAATTCACTGTCATGTGACATCAAGAATTTTTCAAGAAAATCTATGATTGAAGGAATACTGTGCGTAAGGTTTTGGACTTGGGCCTTGGCATTTGAAAAAAAAAAATGGCCCAGGAATTGCCGAAAAATTTATTTTTTTAACGTCCTTGTCAATAATTGTGCGAATTTCAGTGCAGTTATGCATTTTCGAATAATTTTCCTTGCCTTCTTTTTTTCCAGGAGGGAGTGTAACATATTTTCTCTTATCCCACCCGCTGATGGGATCCCAGTGACGCGTTTCTCTCCGGTGAGTGATCGGGGGTAAACCCGTCCTCGGGTCACTCACTGCTTCTCCTGTCACCGTCACTGACGTGTCGACGAAGCAGATTTAGAAAGCGAAAAAGGAAAGGAACGAAAGAGGGGTCACCGTTCAACCCTCTCCATTTGGAATCACGAGTGTTACATATTTTTTTCTCCTACCCCGCGTCGAAATTCGCTGTCGAGCAAAGAAGAGAAAAAGAACATTCGCGAAAATGGAAACCGCGTCGCGAAAATGAAGTCGAGAAAGTTGCTCCTGTTGCGGAAGAGAGTAAAGAAAAAGGCGGCTTCGGACGAATTCGGACAGACTTTGAGGAAGAACCTCCCTGGAAAAACGTTGTAAAACTGAACAGAAGCGAGAAGATTTGAAAGAGAAGAAAGAAACAGAAAAAAGCGAGGATCGTTTTTGTTTTGTTTTTTGTGTGACTTGGTTTATCTCACTTTTTTTTTGGTTGTTGTTACTGTTGCTTCGCTTCTGGAAAAACTTGTGGGATCCTTTTTCCCCCACGGAGTCGACTTGAATTTTGCGCAAGACTTCGTCCGAATACCGCCGGAGGTTAATCCCAACTTCTCTTCCCTTTTTCGGTGAGTGACACTTCTTTTTTTTCTCGTTTTAATCATTCAAAATTCTGTGAATCAGTTGCGAAAGTCTTGTTTGTTTCATCTGAGATCCGTGAATAAGGGGTCTATGAGTCAGTCTATTGAAGTGCCGCTTTGTCAATGTTGGAAGAATTAGTTCTGCGATTTGGAAAGTTAAAAAAAAACACGGAAGCATGAAAAAATGATCGGGGAAAATTTATGGTTTTGTCCACTATTAATTAAAGAAACTCCTTCTTTTGGAATCAATTTAAGTCGCGACTACTTGTCTTAAAGAGTACCTTTAATAATAGCACATTCACCTGGATCACTTTCCTTTTCTTATTATAAGTCATTTTTGACTTAAATGCGCAGGTTCATTTAACACTCACCATAAAGTTGACTCGGATCGTCAACAATCTACTTTCGGTATGTCTAACAATAATCGCGGCAAGTTTATTCGGTGATATTTACTCAAGGAACTAATAATTATGAATTTATTTTTCAGAATGAATTTCAAGTTCTAACTCAAAGTACTGTAAATCCATTTTATAAAACTTCGGGATATTTTATGTATAAATTACATTTAAAAATTATGATAACCCTTGACTTAATGCTTTCAAATGGCACTTGAACAGTTTCTACGTTTTTCCTCAGAATTTCGACTTGTTACATCTGAATCACGTCGAAGTTCAAATTTTCAGAAAAGCATGTTACAGTTTATAGCGTGAAGAAAATTAGATATCTACAGTAAATACGTTACATGCTCATGCACATTTAATCGAAGTAAAAAAAAAGTTATCCTGTTGAATTGTATGTGCCTTCAAATCTAACAAAAAAAATTGTAAAGCTTTGCCTCGAACTTTCAAGTTCTATTGCGAAACAAAATTCAGGACTGTGTGTGACAACGATGGAAAATTGATCTGCTTAAAGAATTGCTCAAGGTGTTATTAACCCCCGTTTATCAACTTGTCTGTAGTATTTTTTTTAAGAAACCGAACCTCGGTTTATAAGTACTGTACTGTTCAAAAGAAATTAATGCGAATTTTCCAAAAACTGCGATTGTAAAGAATGAGCTTTTTGCAGTAATTTTTCTTATGTTCCGTGTTCCGCTTTGCTGAAACATTCGATTATGCTTGTATTTTGTGAGATGATACAAACGTAGGAAGAATTTCTGAAAAACAAACTGAACTTCCTCACAGTTTAGGGATGATAATCATACAGAAAAGGCCCTTTTTTAACTTCATTGATTCAGAAATACTCCAGGAAATACGAAACTGAAGAATCTGTTGAAAGCTAAGTACAGTATTTGAAGTAAAGTATTTGAATTGCGGCCCTGCTGCACTTTTTTTTTCTCTACCCTTCGCACATTCGCTTCCGAATTTAATTTCGTCGGAGAAATAATTTTCGGTGAGCGGTTTATAATCGAATTACGGTTCAAGCACCGAGAATCGGACGGGGGGTTTCTTTCGATTTAAAATGTATAAAGTGTTCTCGAACTTGATGATGATGGTTTGATTCAGCAGAGAGGATTTGTGCTCATGCAGTGTTTAGCTCAGCAATGTTATAATTCGTTTCCCGTCGTTATGCAGTCTATTTATTTATTTTTATATTTGCAGTTTGAAGAGAGGTACTGTATTTACTCGAGTACCACGTGCCTTGGAGTAAGATACACACTAGGGATTTTCAGTCAAATAAAAAAATTTGAATTGTATCTGCGAGTAAGACGCGCAACTCATTTTTGGGACTCTAAAACTGCTTTATTTCAGAAGTAAAACGCCGAAATTTGAATTTTGACGTAAATTGAACTTCAATTAATTCAATTTTCAATTTTATTAAATTAAAGTAAGCCTTTTTTGTTGAAATTGGTCCAACATTTCTCACATATCAAATATAATTTTCGCCTAAAATTTTAAAACTTAAAAAGTAGCCCAACCTACGAAGCGCACCCCCTTCCCCCCCTCAATTTTGCAAAAATTTGCGCGTGGTGTTACAGTAAATACGGGTAGTTTAATGAATATACAGTAGCTTAGTGAGTATTGTACAGTATATGGATGCGAGCATTTTTAAAACCTATTTCGTGAAAGCTGTCAATTTAAAATGTGCTGTCAATTTTGCATACGGTAACCGCAATAATTGTTAATAGACAACCGGAGTTAAATATTATGTAGGCTTTAAAAGAAAAGTCTTTCAGTCAATCTTTCCGCGTTCAAATGTTCATAAAACAACTCAGAAAGGTTTCTGATATGGTGAAGTAAAATCTGATATCTTATGGCGAAAAACTTCAAGTTTCGTTAATGATTAGCGGCGATTCTTAGGTCAGTCGAAAAATTCCGAGAATCAAAGCGTACTGGATTTATTTGTGCTGGTTATAATTTAAGCGTGCCACGTAAAGAAATTAATCAAAATTAAGAACGCGTCCGCTTCAAGACTAATAATTGACCTAATTCAAGACTAAGAATGTATTGACTGCATGGATAAAAAAATGTGATTAAAAATTGAAACTAAACAGAGGACTAAAACTGAACCCATTTAAAGATCATGAATTTGCCTGATGATGGAATCAGAACGGGGTAAAAATTAGACTAAAACTCGGGACTAAGAATTCACTGTCATGTGACATCAAGAATTTTTCAAGAAAATCTATGATTGAAGGAATACTGTGCGTAAGGTTTTGGACTTGGGCCTTGGCATTTGAAAAAAAAAAATGGCCCAGGAATTGCCGAAAAATTTATTTTTTTAACGTCCTTGTCAATAATTGTGCGAATTTCAGTGCAGTTATGCATTTTCGAATAATTTTCCTTGCCTTCTTTTTTTCCAGGAGGGAGTGTAACATATTTTCTCTTATCCCACCCGCTGATGGGATCCCAGTGACGCGTTTCTCTCCGGTGAGTGATCGGGGGTAAACCCGTCCTCGGGTCACTCACTGCTTCTCCTGTCACCGTCACTGACGTGTCGACGAAGCAGATTTAGAAAGCGAAAAAGGAAAGGAACGAAAGAGGGGTCACCGTTCAACCCTCTCCATTTGGAATCACGAGTGTTACATATTTTTTTCTCCTACCCCGCGTCGAAATTNTGAACAGAATTTCTCATGGAAATTATTATCGTGTAAGTGGACCTAGTGAAAGGAAAAGAATAATATTCAGTAAAAACTGAATTTACGCGTCCAAGTAAATTGTGAGTGGTATTTCAACTGAGCCTAGTTCAACAATCTACTTTCGGAATTTCAAACAATAATCACGGCACGTTTATACGGTGATATTTACTCAAGGAACTAATGATTAGGAATTTATTTTTCAGAATGAATTTCAAGTTCCAACTCAAAGTACTGTAAATCCATTTTATAAAACTTCGGGATATTTTATGTATAAATTACATTTTAAAATTATGATAACCCTTGACTTTATGCTTTCAAATGGCACTTGAACCGTTTCTACGTTTTTCCTCAGAATTTCGACTTGTTACATCTAATTCCGGAAGTAATTCGAAGTTCAAATTTTTCAGAAAAGCTTGTTACAGTTTATAGCGTGAAGGAAATTAACTATCTACAGTAAAGACTGTACATTCTCATGCACATTTAATCGAGGTAAAAAAAAGTTATCCTGTTGAATTATATGTGCCTTCAAATCTAAAAAAAAAAAGTGTAAGGCTTTGCCTCAAACTTTCAAGTTCTATTGCAAAAACAAAATTCAGGACTGTGTGTGACAACGATGGAAAATTGATCTGCTTGAAGAATTGCTCAAGGTGTTATTAACCCCCGTTTAAATTATCTCTCATACACTTGTCTGTAGTATTTTTTTTAGAAACCGAACCTCGTTTTATAATTACTGAACTGTTTGAAAGAAATTAATGCGAATTTTCCAAAAACTGCGATTGTAAAGAATGAGCTTCTTGCAGTAATTTTTCTTATGTTCCGTTTTCCGCTTTGCTGAAACATTCGATTATGCTTGTATTTTGTGAGATGATACAAACGCAGGAAGAATTTCCGAAAAACAAGCCGAACTTCCTACGGTTCAGGTATGATAATCGTGCAGAAAAGTCACTTTTTTTAACTTCATTGATTCAGAAATACTCCAGGAAATACGAAATTGGTGCATCTGTTGAAAGCTTAGTATTTGATTTGCGGCCCTGCTGCACTTTTTTTTTCTCTACCCTTCGCACATTCGCTTCCGAATTTAATTTCGTCGGAGAAATAATTTTCGGTGAGCGGTTTATAATCGAATTACGGTTCAAGCACCGAGAATCGGAAGAGAGAATGAAAGCTTTTTAATTGAAAATCACGAAGTAGAACGATGGTGATAATTCCAGGGATGCGTGTCCGTTGTTCGCAAAATGGTTGCCGAGGGGAAACAAATTTCTCTCTCTTGACATTTTGCGGAATTGGAAGCATAAGTCTTTCTTCTCTAGAATTTCCGCCTTCTGAAGCCTAGATGGAATAATAATAATAATAATGTCATAGTCGAGATGTGTCTCTCAATAAAACTAGGCCATGACAAGTCGAAGGAAGTTTTGAGTGGTCGTTAGATCAATTTCGTTGGCAAAAAAAATGGCGGCTCACTTTCTTGAAAAAATGAATGCATACAAAAGCTGTTATTGGCATTTTCGGTCCTTGTCAAGAAACTATGTCGAATTCAATTTATTTTCGAGGCCTAACGCAAAATAGATCCATAAAAAATGGCGGCTCACTTTCTTGAAAAAATGAATGCATACAAAAGCTGTTATTGGCATTTTCGGTCCTTGTCAAGAAACTATGTCGAATTCAATTTATTTTCGAGGCCTAACGCAAAATAGATCCATAGTAAATAATTTTTTTCAAATGTAAAGGAACTTTCAACAGTGGCCACGAAATTAGAATCCAATAAAGAGATTCAATGCAAAACGTCTCCAGTGAAAAAAGAAAAACCATGTCAGTGCTGATCGAAAAAAAGTAAGTACGATTTACCGAAACTACTCAACTATAACGCGCACTTCTGAACGAAATTGTGAAGAAAGATGTAGTATACTTCAGGCTTGATTGACAATTATATGACGAAATCAGAAAAAAATATCAATTTTGAATTTTATGATGGAGAAAATTAAATTTGGCGTTTGCCCATTAACTACATTCAAGTGCTTTTCGAATCTATTCGAATCTTTGCTGCGGCGGTTCTTGTACTGAATTCATTTCAAATGATCGTGGCTAAAAAAAATTTTAATTACAAAATCTCTAGCATGAAAATCCCGTCTTTGCAAAAAGCATGAAAGAAGAAATGGGAGGATTGAGGGCACATCGTAATTTATTTGTCGTCGGCAACAACTCAGAAAAAAAATTGTACACAAGCAGCAACTTCAGAGCTTGAATAATTTCATGAATTCAAATTCTTCTTTAAATTTTGAACCGAAGTTTTATGAGCTTGCCTGCTGAAATTATTTGAAATCGATTAAAAGCATATCGGTTGGGAAACGTGCGATTTTTTTCGAATTCAAGTTGTTGAAAAATTGTTAAGCGACCATTTCAAACATTTTTATTTAGGAGAAATACTATTTAAACTGCATGATGCAAAAGATTTATTTTTTTCTGGAAACCCGTGAGTTTTATTCTCGTATTATGTTAAATCAGGTT
>CAJPEX010000826.1:23047-78803 GCA_905338405.1 Notodromas monacha
CTCTTTAATTTTCATGTTGTTTTTACAGGAAACCCACGGTTTCTGTTCAGGATTATTTTCTTTCTAGAAATTGGCGCGAACGAAATAAGGGGGACTGGAACTAGCGATGATCTGGTAGATTTTTTCTCACGGACATTCGCTATTTTTTTGCAAGCGTGAGAATGCGTTCTTTTGCGGGGACGAATTTGCAGGGGAAAAAAGCAGCCAGAAGGAATTTGAGTAAAGACATGATTCGGGTCAGGGGAGACAATCATGGGTTTTTTGTTTACCTTCGGGGAGACATTGATGATAGGTTAGGGGAATCCCAGGGATTTTTTTGTGCGTGCTTTTTTTTTCGGTCCTTGCGATGAATGATATTTTTTCCTCGATTTTCGAATGAAATGCCGTTTTTTCCAGAACACTTTTACTGGGTTCCGGTTTTTTTTTGTGTGTGGTTGAATGAAGGAGAATCTGGAAAGGTGATTATAATGCTATTTTCAAAGGAATTATTTGCTTGGGAAATTTTCGAATCGGCTTATGAATTACTGAGTTGCTCCTTTTTAAATTTAGAAATTCTGGCTCGTTGAAAATGCCGCCCTTAATATTAAATTTTTTGAGATCAGCTTAATGTTAGAATTATTTATTGATTATAGAGGCTTTTTGAATTCAATAAAAAAATCGGAATTTTATTTTTAAACCCGGATGTGGACCGTTCAGCAAATGAAGCATTGATACAGTACAATACTGTATATCCTTCGAAGGATTTCCACAGTGTCCCCTGAAGTCTAAAAGCGTATTTTGTGTAAAAACAGTTCAGAAGGTTATTTACTGTTCTTAGGAAGTTATTCTGCAGTATTGTGATAATGACACTCCTGTAGTTTTCATTTGATTGCCAACTTTACCTTGCGATCAGTGATAAAATCTTGTTAACAGTATTTTCTTGTCTATATTTTATTCTCCTAAATTCTTTCGAATTTTTAAATATTATTACTACCGTGATTTATTGTTTTTTTGAGCAGACTGAGATAATGCCACATTTCAACCATCGACATTTAGTGTATTTGAAGAAAAATTTGTGGATCTTTTTTCTGCTAGTAACTGAAGTAGTTTTTGACTCGCCTTCTTTGCTGACATGCGAAAACAGATCGCAATACAATTCTTAGATAAATTATGAAAATACGGTATTAAGAAGGAACAATTTAAATAGGATCCCCATGTGCATTTTTAAGAAAATACGTCAAGTCGAACGCAAATGTACGGAATTCTAAGTACGGTCTTCATCCATGCTACAAAATTTAAATTTATTCGGATGTAAAATCATCAGCATTTTTTTGCCAATAATAATTATTTCGCAGATTTTAAAGGGAATTTTGAATTTCTGACACCATTGACAAATTTAGTAAGGTTTCTCAGAAACATTCTCGACTTGCGTGTAAGTTGACGACCTTAAAATTCATAAGCCAGTGCTAGAAACTCAGGGCAATTAGAAATGTTAAACCTAGAAAAATATCTTGTCAACAATACCGTACTCTTGATCAACCGAGGTCATCTTAGGTTGAAAGGTGATTATAATGCTATTTTCAAAGGAATTATTTGCTTGGGAAATTTTCGAATCGGCTTATGAATTACTGAGTTGCTCCTTTTTAAATTTAGAAATTCTGGCTCGTTGAAAATGCCGCCCTTAATTTTACATTTTTTGAGATCAGCTTAATGTTAGAATTATTTATTGATTATAGAGGCTTTTTGAATTCAATAAAAAAGCGGAATTTTATTTTTAAACCCGGATGTGGACCGTTCAGCAAATGAAGCATTGATACAGTACAATACTGTACTGTATATCATTTGAATGATTTTCACAGTGTCCCCTGAAGTCTAAAAACGTATTCTATGTAAAAACAGTTCAGAAGGTTATTTACTGTTCTTAGGAAGTTATTCTGCAGTATTGTGATAATGATACTGCTGAAGTTTTCATTTGATTGCCAACTTTACCTTGCGATCATTGATCAAATCTTGTCAACAGTATTTTCTTGTCAATATTTTATTCTCCTAAATTATTTCGAATTTTTAAATATTATCACTACCGTGATTTATTGTTTTTTTTGAGCAGACTGAGATAATGCGACATTTCAACCATCGACATTTAGTGTATTTGAAGAAAAATATGTGGATTTTTTTCTGCTAGTAACTAAATTAATTTTTTACTCGCCTTCTTTGCTGACATGCGAAAACAGATCGCATTGAAATTCCTGGACAAATTATGAAAATATTAAGAAGGAAAAATGTAAATAGGATCCCCATATGCGTTTTTAAGAAAATACTTCAAGTCCAACGCAAATGTACGGAATTCTAAGTACGGTCTTCATCCATGCTACGAAATTTCAATTTATTCGGATGTAAAATTAGCAGCCTTTTTTGCCAACAATAATTATTTCGCAGATTATAGAGGGAATTTTGAATTTCTGACACAGCTTATCCGATTTAACTATTGACAAATTTAGTGAGGTTTCTCGGAAACATTCTCGACTTGCTTGTAAGTTGACGACCTTAAAATTCATAAGCCAGTGCTAGAAACTCAGGGCAATTAGAAATGTTAAACCTAGAAAAATATCTTGTCAACAATACCGTACTCTTGATCAACCGAGGTCATCTTAGGTTGAGTTTGCCTCCTTCGATTTCAAAAAAACAAAGAAAAGAAATAAAAAAGAATATAGGCTTGAACTGAGAGCCATAAAAAAGTATACGACATCCATTTTTATTCCCTCCCATCTCTTATACCCTGCCCCATTTTCCTTGCTCCGGAGATTGCTCTTTTTCTCCCTGCATCCATCTTTCTTTTTTTAATATTGTCCAACTGTGTTTTTTACGTTTACTTCTTTTGGATCATGGCGTGATTTTTTTTTTTCGTGGCTTGCCACAGTCGCGTGCTGTGCGGGAGTGAAAATTTCCCCTCGGGCGCAGGTTATTTTTATTTTTATTTTTCCAGCGAGCCGGAGCTGGACAACTTTCTCTGCTCCATTTTTGCTCCCCCCCCCCCCCCCGCTTGCTCTTTTATTTTTTGGTCCGCGAGGCCATAAAATTCGGGGCTTTGATTATACGGCTTGATGATTCTCCGCTGCTTCTTGAAGAAGGAAAACAAAACAAAAAAATGAACGAAAAATCAGTGTTATTTTTTTCTTGCGGGATCCAACAGTTTTAAGGGATTAATTTTGTCATTTTTTTGAAAAAAAATTTTTCTTTAGAAATTGGGGAGGATAAAAAGGAGGAGAGGGACAGAAATGATTCGTTTCGGATGTTTGGAGTCTGTGATTTTGTTTATAGAGAGCATGGCGTGAATTGAGTAGTTGCGAAACTCGACAGCAGAAGTTAGCAACATCAGCTTTTTTTTCTTGACAAATCCAAAGAAGGTATGAAAACTGAAATTCGAGGGCTTTAGGCAGCATATTTTATAAATGGAACTACATTTCAAACAGCTCTTGTATCGTAATTCATTTTCTTATCGTCCTGTTTCGCCGAAGCACAGGTTTGGCGAAAAAATTTATTGCTTGACAGAATAAAAAAAATAAATAAGAACTTTGACATTTAATTGACATCAGAAGGCATCTTACTTCGCAACAAGATATTCTTGAAAATTTAATTGTCTCCGTCTTGTTGTCCATGTTTTTCTCAGCAGCTGGGGGTTTGAATATTGAAAAAAGAAGATCAACGCAGTAATAAGAATTATGAACAATACCGATTTTAATGGTTTCTCAAGTTTATACAGTATTTGGCCACGAAATTTAGTAGGCAAGGTTCTGAATATTTTGAGTTGAGCACCAGGAACCCGAAGTGTCAGATTAAATTCAGAATAATTTATGTTTCAGTTCCACAACTTATTGACTGCAGTTTCTGTTTTTCTCTTCTTACAATTGGAAATAAATCTCGATAAAACACCAACTTATGCCTCAACTTTACGTTGAGACGGGGTTAGCAATAGAATAAAAATCTTTTCTGAAAATGTGTTTTGACAAAAGAAAATGAAATGAAACATGTCCCTAATTTCGATGGATTTCCCCGATGAGGTTAAAGTTCAGACAAATCCTACGGATACAACGAATAAACAATCAATTACCTTTATAATGGGTGGTTTCTGAAAAACTGCAGATTATTTCGGCCATCATACAGCGTAGCAAAACTAAATAAAGTACATCGGTTCTATTTATATTTTCGCGAAAACGACTCTTTTGTTGTTACGTGTGAGGAATTTTGTGGATCGTTGCGGTTCTTGGTTTTCAATGAGTGGTTTGTTACCGGGGCATGCGAATTTTTCTGCCGCAATCAACAACGAATGATGAATTCTTTTACTGGGAAATTGGCGAAGACGAGGTTCGTTTCATTTATTCCCTTTTTAAAAGTTATGGAATTTTTTTTTCTTGAAATTATGACTAACCAGAAGCCGACTGATTTTTGGGTTGTATGAATTCCGTGGGTCGGGTTGAAATATTCAATGAAACATATTAAATGAAAGTTGATGCAAATTATTTTACATATTAGGTGAACTTTTGTTGGTTTTATTGCTTTTATGCTGAAACGTGTCTTTTATGGGGGGATTGAGAGGCTAGGGAAAATGTTCTACTGTATTAACACGCGTTTGTGATTCGCTTTAAAGCAAGCTGTCAGTCATGCTAAAATTTTCCAAATTTAAAGAATTGCAGCAATATATTAGGTTTGCCTCAGACTTTTTAAATTTTTTGCACGACTGTCTCGACGATACGGAAATCGGTCTCGAGACAATTCTTAGTGAAAGACAAATTAATTGATTTGTCCGCAAAATCAGCGCGGAATTATTTGCATTTTTTCCAAGTGCATTTGGCCAAAAATACAATTCACTCCAATTTTCGTCGAACCGGATTTTATGTAAATGAAAGAAGAATCAGGGACACATTTCTTCCGCGGCAAAAAAACGTTCGCGGATATTCGAAAAAAAAAATATCCCGGATTTCGAAAACGGGTCTCCGAATGACGATTAATGTCCCCGTTATTCAAAAAGGAATCAGCGTGAAATCTTTCTTGTAACGGGAATATGTCGAGGATATCCTGAATGGCTTGAAGGTCGCGTCGAATCGCAATTAATTTTCTTTCTGCACCAAGATCCCCCCTTCGATTCAAGTTTAGCTAACGGAAATTCTCTCGTGTAAAGGTTCGGAAAATTTGCTCAAGTATCAATCGAATTATACTTGCTTGGCCCAAGGGGGGAGGGTGAAAGAAGAAAATGGACCGTGGATTAGAAATTTTGAAAATCTTCTCACCAGCGATTTTGGGATCCTTGTTTGATGTGGGACGACGGCTCGTTATCCTGGCTTCTGTCTATTTTCCTATGTTACTGTATACATTTTCAAACCACGAAATTTGATTGTTGAGGAAACCTTGATCTCAGTCTCGCTTGCTGCTCTAAAAATGATCACCAGTGATTTCAATATTCCAATTTCTGAGTTAAATTTTAAAATATATTGTACAGTACAGTATATTAAAATGCATTTACTTATAATTACAGGCCGGAAATGACAAGAGTTGAAACGTACAGTTTTGAAAAAGCAGTTCCATGTATTAACAGACTTTTTATGCCTCAAAGCACTGCAACACAGAGAGAAAAATAAGTATCCATTTAAAACACTCCCTATTTATTTGTATACCAAAACGTTTTTATGCTCGATAAAAGATATTCTGTGACAGAAATCAGATGTTTCATCGTATAAAAGATTTAAAAGAATCTTCGAAGCGCTGAACGCTGGAGAATTCAGGGCATTGCTGCAGTACACGTATTATTCCATTTAAATTTAAAAATCATACAAAACGGAATCACAAATGGTAAATTACAGGATGATGACCCAATATAAAATCTCATCTATTTTTGGGCAGAATATTTCAAGACAGCATGGAAGTAGCAGAATAATGTATTGGAAAAAATTGAACATAGTCTTGTGTTTTGTGCTTTGTTTGTTGTGATGCTGAGTGTAGAATTTTGCTCCAAAAGTTGAATAGATGAGCAACAACAAAAAGAGATTTTTATGAGAGTAGAAATGTATCTACAGTTAAATTATCGCTACAAAGAAGATGCTGGGGCCTGAAAAAAAAAGCTTTGTTATAATGATAGGATCATTCTCAAGTGCTTAAAAATTACGGATGTTGAGCAGTGATTTGAAAAACGAGTTAGTTTTAAGCAATAATTTATTTTACTGTGACCAGAATCTACTGTACATGGATTGGGAAATTTTGGGTACGCGACGAACTCAATTTCCAAGCCTTGACTGCATTTATAGGGATATAAAGTATTTCCTGTTTTGCGAATGTTTCTCTGGTGAAAATGACAAAAAAACGCGCGTTTTCTAAAACTGCGATGAATGTTTCTTCTTCACATTTACCGTAATTTCTTCCCGATTCACGGAAATCTTCCTCATTGTCTCGCTGAAATTTCCCGAAAGTAAAAAAAAAAAAAGGTTCTATTTTGAGCACTAATTGTCCAGGGATACCCAAGAACCGTAATATTTTTAAATGCATGGTGCGAATAAAAAGCGAAACTCAGGATGCGGACTCCCTTTGGCCATTAGTCGAAGCCGGGATGCGTGCGACCCCGTTGCGTGTCAAGGCGGGGCGTCGAGTCGGTGTCTTTCACTTTCTGCTTCCTCCTCCTTCTCGGGTCCGTTTCCTACTTATTTATATATACTTTATATATATACTGTGCTGTATTTCGTATACAGTATGTATTTTTTATGGTCTCTGTCTTGCCACTCTCTCTCTCTCTCTGTGTCTCTCTTTCGCTTCTCGCGTCCCTGTCCTTGCCCTCATGTAGCTTTTTCTAGCTAGGGAGAGACGGGAGAGAATTCTAATATCTGAACAGGATCTCTCTCTTTCTGACTTCACGACAGGGCAATGGCCGCCAGGTTTGGGTGGGAGGGCTGGGGATTTTAAAGATTTTACGTTGAGTACGAAAATTCCATTGATACTCATTAGAAATTCATCGCGATGTGTTTTAATTGCTCGTGAGGACGCCGGAATGGGAATTGGGGGAAAATAATCAGTGCGCCTCGTGTTTATTCATTTATTTGCGCGCGCGTGTCGAAAAATTTCTTTAAAACCGCTTGAATATCGTCTCGAAATTTTTGTTTTTCCGGATGGAAATCTGGCGCGCGTGAAATTACTACTGTGTGTGTACCATATTCGTTCCGGAGGAATTTTCGGAATATATTTTGAAAGCGAGAAATGGGCTTTAATTCGGTGATTATTTTCGGATGTCCTATTTTCAACTTGGCGGCTGGGTCTAAATTAAAGCAGCAAGAGGCCAATGATTTCTTATGACCTCTTGAGAGTCCAATGACGGTGTTCATGTTTTCTTGTAACATTTCCGACGCCATGCCAATTTTCCTATGAGAGTAAAATATTAGTTTTTCTAATACGGTACTTGAAGTGCAAGAATCCCTTTTTTAAATGTTCGAGATAGACTCTTCGAGGAATGAAAATTTATAGACAATTAGATTATCTTGGAGCTATGAGGAGTTGATCATTGAATTGATGGACAATATAAATTATTTTTTGCACTGAAGAAAAAAGTGCTGAGAGTCTCTGAGCTTACCTTCGGTTTTCTTCAGACATGTCTAAGATTTCTACATCTGCATGCTCATCTCCATACTGTATACCTACATTCTTCAATCTGGAGTTCAATGTGTAAAATTTAATTTTAGTCATTTTTTCTGATAATTCCAAGAACTGGAAATCGTTAGAGTAATTTAGGCATTTGAAATAATCCACTTGTTGTCTTTCGTTTGGACTCGGTGTTCGAGCATGAATGAACGTTCTTGTGATGATCAATTCCATGAAATTTCAATTATGATCGAAATCGAAGTAGGATTTTTCATACCGCTGACATCTGGTTTTCAGAAAGAAGGCAAGGACAAAACTGCACAGATGTAATTGAATGCTGCTTGACTGACCATTCTACAGTAACAATTTACTGTTCCAGAAGCTGGTACTGTATTCTTAATGCTGGAAAGCGTGGAAGACCTGATACATGGCTGAAGGGTGGAATACGATTAACAGCCACTCAATGGCTGAAAGAAGCTTTAATTGAATACATGTTTCGGCTGGTGACAATTCTTCAGATATGTTTCTAAATGTTGAACCAGGTTTTAACATTTAGGGCATTAAAAACTCTACTTTATTGCAGTCTGATTTGATGATGCATGAATTCCAATTGCGCTTGAAATTCCAGTTTGAGGTCAAGATTTTTTAAAAGTTTTTTCTTTGGGTTCATGTAAGAAGATTGCTTGATCATTCAACAATCTAGGGGGATGAGGAGAATGCACAAGGGTATGTTACAACAATCTCATCTATCACAATTTTCTCTGCAGAATTTTTTGGTACAGGTGGTACCTTGCAATTTGACCCAATTCTGTTGCCAAACTAGGGTCAAATTGCAAGATACTGTGAAATTCAAGAATATCAGTACAAAAAGGCAGAAAAGAAGTGGCCAAAGCAGGTTGAATTGCAAGGCAAGGGTTGAATTGCAAATCAACCTCCCTGCAAATTTGACTGTTTAATTGCAGGATGGTCAAATTGCTGGAGGTTGAATTGCATAGGTACCACCTGTACTATGGGATTCTCTCTCCATGCTATACAGGGTTTCTCTGCAACAAAATTCCCTTTACAGCATTTTTTTTTCTCGTCCCTTGAATCAAGTCCTCTGGTATCAAATGCCCACAGCTTGCTGATTCGGGCATGGGGGTTTTCTTTGAAAGGGAATCTGACAGAACTTGTCAGAAGACCCTCCCGCGGGTTTCCCAGTCCACACACACACACACGCATGGCAAGAGAATAAAAAAAGAACACCCTCTTTCACTTTCCGCGTCCAATCCACCCACCCATCCATCCATCTATCCAACCATCCGTCCGGTCCCCCCCAAACCACTCCTCCCTCCCACACAACCAAATACCGGTCGCGTCCCTGTCCTTGCCCTCGTCCATTCCTGGTGAGGGATTGCTTGCGTGGAAGGCGAGGAGGAGGAAGAGGAAGAGGAGGTGCTGCAGGATTTTTTTTTTCTTGAGCGAGGTCAGAGAAAGAAGCGAGGTCGGGTATTTTTCTACACACGCTACTTCTTTCTTTCTCGCTCTCTCTCTCTCTTTCGTCCGCGCCAGCGCGCAGTTGAACGTCCGGCTGGAGTGGGTGGCGAGGAAAAGAGGTCGACGAACTCGAGAGTAACTGAGGAGGGGTGTTTGACCCGGCTTGGGCTTCGCTGGGTCGATGCCCACCCGTTTTTTTTTCTTGCTTCCTCCTCACTGGCTTAGCTCAAGAAGAAAAAATTTAAAAAAAAATGTAAATACTGCGGTGGACATAAATGTAGAAATCGTTTCTCGTTGGCATTTACCACAATGCACTTCACGCGCGTTTGATTAAACCATTTTCCTTTTTCGTCTTACAAAAAAATAAAATAAATGAAGCCTCCAAGAAACGAATGCTGCGTGGTTTCATCGAATTGGGGTTTTCAATCGACGGTGTCCTGAATCCGTAAATCAATGGGTTCTTCTTACCACAAAATCATTTTGGAGTCGGAAAATAAATTTCAATTTGGTCGAAGAAATATCCTTTGTACCAATTTCAGTTCGAGACTTAGAGGGCATACAATCTTGAATCTGCATTTATATTCAAAGGTCAAGATGTCAACTTACAAGTTAATTTAGTAGATACAAGAAACCTTGACAATTTTTGTAAATGAACAAAAATTTAGTTTATCGAAAGTGCGTCTCAAATTCGCAGGCTAAAATTTTTTCTTTCGAATTTTAGGTAAAAGTGATAGTTTTGTCTTCGAATACATGCGAATGAGTATGATGAAACATGCTC
This sequence comes from Notodromas monacha, assembly GCA_905338405.1. Taxonomy (NCBI): domain Eukaryota; kingdom Metazoa; phylum Arthropoda; class Ostracoda; order Podocopida; family Cyprididae; genus Notodromas; species Notodromas monacha. The sequence goes on from CAJPEX010000826.1 coordinate 32,895, forward strand.
AGCAGCTTTCCTCTGGATACATTTATAAATCCTCTTGATTTTTGAAAACTCGAGTATGGTAATAGTTTGCCGTATCTCGAATGTTCCAAGATACGATATTTTTTCTGAGCAAAAAAAATTTTTTTGGCGAGGACCTGGATGATCAGAAACAATTGATACTGTACTGTATACTGTATTTGTTTTAACATTGTTCGCAAATATCTAGAGAATTTATTTATTCATCTTTTAGGCCCCTGCGGCTTTTCCCGGCCCCTCAAATTTATTTCTTGGTATCTTCTATCAGTACTGTACAATTATGCATACTGTAGAACGATTCATAACCGAGACATTTTAATCTACAGTACTGTATATACAATATTAATACTGTATTTCCATATGATTCATCTGCGGAATACTGTACCGCAATTTGAAATTCATTTCCCCCTAGATTAGCTGAAGAAAATCCGGCCGCTATCGTGGCGTTAATCAAGGTATTTCTGGTAGAAAAAAAAAAAAACTTGAGATCCATTTTTGCAGTATGAAGCAGGAAACGGACGCCTCAAATCCGCTACATCCTCATAGCATATTGCTGGCGTCCGGCGCCCCCAAGCGGGGCGCAGTATCTCCGGAATGGATCAAAAATCCGCAAATTATGATTTAGCGAAGAAAAATAAGGAATAGGCGTGCGTTCATTTGCGCGCGCTCACGCTCACTATAGCGAACGGTGATGGGGCCACGTCTGCTCTGCTCCACCACCACCGCCACTGCCACCACCACCATCGCCGCCGCCGCGGCGTCCCTTTCTCTTTCGCGCGACCTACATTTTCCACTGAAAAGCAAAAGTATACCGCCTCCTTTTCCCCCGCGGCCGTCACGCTCCCCCCCTCACTATCACCGTTCCGGACATTATCCATCTCGGCTGGGAAGGAAGGAAGGGAAAGAACTCGAAAGAAAACAACGAAGGAGATGAAATAAAAGAAGCAGGAGAAGGAAAGAAGCAGGGCTTAAACTAGCGAGTCTCCCTCACTGTCTTTACACTGTGTGAGTGGGGGGGGGGGGGACAAGTAAAGTATGTGAGAGAGTTTCAATATCTGTTTGCTTCCTGACAGCAATGGTTCATGGAATGATCTTGATTCCATAAAAGATATGATCGGTAAAAAATGAATTAAAAATAGGAAGGTTTTAGCTCGTTTTGCCACTGTAAGTACACTGTCTTACTCTGTCTAAAATATTGTGATCAAAGCCCAGCTGTGCCTTTCTTATTGAATTATTTATTTTTATTTACAAATTTTATAGTGACAGCAGTAATGCATGAGATGAACTGAATTCCATACTAGATTCGCATGACACAGTTAAAAAGTAGTCAGGTTTCAGTTAATTCTTGGCAAAAGTAGAACACTTTTTTTTACTGTGTCCCTGAATATAGGGTTCAACTCTCATTTGTGTCTCTCTCGCTAAAAGCTTCCCATGGCAGCAATTTTTCATAAGATTAACTGGATTCTATACAACATTCATAGAAAATGGAAGAGAAAGAGGCATATTTTATCTAATTTTGGCGCTGTATGTAAAGTGGATTGTCTTACTGGCTAAATGTTTCCAGCAGCAGTGGTTCCTAAGGTGGGATACAGTTGATTCTGCACATAATCGGGAATGTAAATTTCAAACCGAAATTAATAAAGGTTTCCTTCGTACGAATCTTTTGATAAACTTTTTAATAAACTTTGTTCTGAGCTGTAAAACATTATATTTACCATGAATTTCTTATGTAAAAGAGGTCTTAGCAATTTGGTCATGCTAGGCGCCGAACAAATCGTGAAAAGGAACAGTTTCTTCAAATGTAATTACGTTTGCTAATTCAATCGATCGAATTTCGGGCGCATGAAAAAATTATAAAGTTTTATAAATGCAAGTTGAATTCCAATTGCTTGTTTTGCTTAAAATTTCCTGCATCAAGAAATATCGTGAGAGAATTTCGCACAAGTTTTTCTGGCTGGGATCAAATTCGCAATTTTGATTGAGGAGAGTTCTTCGATGAGTTTATAGGCCGATTTCCAATTTCTCGAACTGTATTAATTTTTTCCTCTATGCAACACTTGAAACTACTGTATACTAAAATAAAAGTACGTTAGAGGCCATTGTTCTGGAATTTATGTAAAATTACTAAAATATGTATAGGTGTTTACGCGGGATTTTCTCCAGGCTTATGAACCGGCGTCGAACTCTCCGTTCTTCTTCAAACGTGCCTCCATTTTCCTGTCAGTGCCATGTGCATTTTTAGCATTTTTTTTAGTTGTCTTTGGTTGCTCTCATGTGTTATTTTTTTATTTCCTTGGTCTAATCGAATTGAGATGCCGTGAATTTATTCTCAGTGTTGCTGCCTTGGAAGATTTAGATCGCCTCTGGGTCCGTTTGAATTTTCATAGCGCTGCGATTTAAAGGCCTCAATAGTTTTTAATTTTTTTTTATTGAATGGAATGTTTTCTAACTTGAATTTACGACAGCCTGCTTGCGTTTTTTAGGTACGTTATAGACTTGATGACCCTCGTGATGTCCAACTATTTAAATTCGTGGGTTTTTTTGAAAATTGAATTAAAGTGTATGGGGGTAGAAACTCTGAATTCATCTGATTTTAGGATTCTGCATTCTTTTTTCGAATGTAATTATTATATGGATTAAAAATCTTAGTTAACTCATTGTGTTGCGTAGGTTATCCTCAATTTAAAGTTTGGACAACCTTCCCCCCTGCAAAACTTAGCCAAAATCGAGAGCTTTTTCAACGTGAACTCTTCTTGGAAGCCTGACATACTTGGTAAAATTTTCAGTTCTTAGAATTATTTGGCTTCATTTTATGATTCGAAAAATACAGCAGGTGGACCTCATTTCTTCTCATCGATATAGTGCACTTTCAATTCTCTGTCTTACCTCTATTTAAACTTCGGCAAGCCAAATTTTTTAGCAGCAGAGAAGGGAATTGTCGAATATTAATTGAATTCGAAGAGGGAAGCAAACGATTGACCAACTTCCGGACCAACCATAAAATAAACTCATTTGCTCACAGTTCTTGTTCTTTTTGTGGTTGTTTCCTCATTTGTGGCATGACCTCAATTTTCTGGAAAATAAATTCCATATAGTCAAGACCCGCATAGATATTGAAAAATAATCATCTCGCGTGAAGATCCCGATTATCATGAGCATTCCGAAGTTTCTTTCGGTTTTCGCGTATTTTTTTTGTTTGTTTCGAAGCTTTTTCACTTTATTGACATTTATCTTCTTGAACTATACGCGAGATAACCTTATGAGTCAACGATCAATCAACACTGTCCTGATTTTCTGCCTCCATCTGCGAAGAATCCCGTCACATTTTTTTTATCAATGACTTACGAACAAGAATTTGTTTGCTATGGTTCAAAATCAAGTTCTTAATCTATTGTTGTTTATGTTTTCATGGTCCGTAATTATTTACGCGAGGGAATTCATCATTTTTCGTGTTGAAACATCAAAGAAACTTCCGGAAGAAATGCGAGAAAGATTTTTCTGCAATTTTGCGTTCGACTGCATGTGTGGTATTTTTTTTTATATCTGTGTCTCGAGGAATCACTCGCTGAAATTCCAATGCTGGGAAACATTCGGCCCCGAACGGAAGAAATGCGAGAAAGATTTTTCTGCAATTTTGCGTTCGACTGCATGTGTGGTATTTTTTTTTTATATCTGTGTCTCGAGGAATCACTCGCTGAAATTCCAATGCTGGGAAACATTCGGCCCCGAATTTTTTTTTGTGCTCAAATGGTATGTATCCTGGTAATGTTCGAAATGCAATCACTTTCTCCTTGTAGCAAAGACAATGCTTGTGAACTATGCAGTACAGTATAAAAAAGAATGGAAATTGATTCATGTCAATGTCGAGAAACTTGCTTGGAATGTTGCAAAAGTAGCTTTTTTTCTGTTGCTTCTGGCTGATGGAGGTCAAAGTTGATCGCACTTTTTTTATGCTTCGCTTGCATTTATTTTTTATTTTTTTATAAATGTATCGTGTTTGTCACGGAAATGGAGGCATTGACGCGAAAGCTTATTCGTGTCACTAGTAGCCAGAGACATGCGGGCGATTTTTTTTTAATTTTTGTCGATTGATTTATGCTGATGCTTTTTTCTCAATCCTAGCTTGTATCCGCTGATCGTGAAATATTTTCCGTCCCATTTCTGGGAATTTTTACTGTGACTGCTCTTTTTTTTTAATGTTTCATGAATTTATAGCCGAAGGACATTTTCCTTGAAATTTCAATCAAATAAATGCTGCTTAAAGATTATTTTGTTTTGCGTTTTTCATACGGTATCATACTATTGTCCCCGCAAAAATGTCTCAAATTACAAATAAAGACATGTTTTTTCCGGAGAGTTTTTTTTCTTTTGACCTGGAGTATGGTAAATTTAATTCATAGCGCATAGTTTCTCAGATGATCAAATGTACGTCTTGTGATTTGAAAATGCAAAGGTTATTTTCCTCGAATTCTCGAAGAAAGGCAAGAAATTACGATGCTAATCTTTGGCATTTTTCAGACGGGATATTGTCCCCTCCTGAAATGTCCTAAATTTTAAACCAATTAAGAGACCGCCTTTATTTATTCGACCCGGATTATGTTCAATTTCTAGCCGATACCTAATTTCTCTGCTGACTAAATTTGGAGAGAAATGTTTTTTTTAATGATTTGAAGAGGGTCTGGTCTTTTTTAGTTTTTTTTTTTTTAGAAAAGAAATTGCATGTCTCGAGAACCGTAGGCTTAATTGTTCGAAAAAAAGGGCCGCTCTGTTGGTCGTCATTTGCCCTTTTGTGTGGCTCATCAACCCGGATAAAGGCCCCGGTAAACGCGTCTTTTGACGTTCTTCATAACGTAATTGCCAGGGGGCCCGAAAAACCCCCGGTAATCGGGTGTACAACTACACTAAGGCTATAGAACAGCGGCTTCTCTTCCAAGTCTGAAAAGGGCACCGTTTTTCGGGACGCCGTGTTCGGGATGCAATTACGGGCTTGATTTAATTAGGAGAAATTGGAAAACCAAAATTGCCGAGGTTTCCCGGTAAATCGCGCCCTTCTGATTGCAAGGTGTCAAAAAAAGGTTCCAAATTTTGTTCAACCCCTTTCAAGGAATTTGTTGAAATGGTCAATTTTGGGATGATTGTAGATTTCCCGAGAAAAAGATCATGTGGAAGATTTTGCGATGGTTTGAATATTCAATTTTGTGATAATCTTAATCCGCTTTCTAAAAATAATGCAGTTGTGTTGCATAGTTATTGAATCTAGGGGAATTCGGAGTGCCGTACTAAAAAAAAAAAAACTTTTCCAAAACTAGCCCCCTTAAAAAAAAATCTACTCTTCACTGTAAGCCTGATTAGTCTGACGTAAGTCGATCTTAGAGAAAGCTACACCGACAAATACTGACTAAATCCAGAGAATACTGTATTGCATTTGAACCTCAGAAACTCAAACCTTTCTAATTCAAATACTGTACCTATGTGAACATTTTTGCAAGTTCAAGTTTTGTCAGAATTTACTGAGAAACAATTCATTGAATACTTCCCTAACTGAAAGTCTTTCCTCCTCCAACCGTCATAAATAAAATTTTCTGGAGGCATTTTGGCCACTATTTTTGTGGTCCACGAAAGAGAAGAGCAATACAAATTTAAGTTGATGTTTTTGAAAAATAATCCAGCGAAGGAACCCTTGCCTTCGAATTCAGTACCCTTTCAACGTCTTTACGATGCAGTTTTGGGCCTGGAAAATCGCTAATTTCAAATTTTCTTAATTCGTTTAAAAAAATAAAAATTAGATCTAACTCGAACCTCCCCAAGTTGCTTCTTTACTAGTCCGTTGGAATTTTACTTAAATGCGTTCAACTGTGTCACAAATTAAATTCCCTGAAGATGAAAATAAAATAAACTACATTAAAATCTCGTTACAATGAATCTCGATGCGTCGAATTAATGCTTTACAAAATTTTTTTTTACCCGTGTCCAATAACCATTATGTAAAAAAAAATCTTTTGAGCGAATTTTCTTTCATAACGAAGGTTTTTTCAAAGGTCCAAAACGCATCATGGAAACGAGATTCACATGCAAATTTCGCGCTTTAACCTTATTTTCAAGCAGGAACGTGATGGCAATTCCTAAACAAATTTTTCCAAATTTCTCCCTCGCTTGACGAAACAAATTGGCTGGAAAGTTCTCAAAATATATTTTGTGGAAATTTCGGGGTCAAAGATGCAATGTTGTGCTGCACAAGTTCCCCTCAGAGCAATTTTGTTTGCGTCTGTCCCCGTGTTTTATCCAGTCGTAGGACAGGCCTTTTGATGAGCCAGCTTGGTTAATTAGCCAGCGGGGCCCCACAATGTCGACGACGACGACGACGATGACGTCCACTATACACAGTTCCCTGGATGATTCTGCGACGCGTCACTTGGCCTAGTTTTCATCCCCCTCTGCACTCATCTCGTCAGTCTACTTTCATCTCGGTTTCCGGTTCCTGCCCCTCCACTCACTCATTCCTAACTCTCGCAATCAAAAAATGAATAAAATAAAAAAAAACTGATGCCAGAGGAGAGATTGATTTAATTAAACGAGAAACCAAAAACTCGAAAGCCTCGGGGGGAAAACTTTTTTTTTTTTTTTNATCATACTATTGTCCCCGCAAAAATGTCTCAAATTACAAATAAAGACATGTTTTTTCCGGAGAGTTTTTTTTCTTTTGACCTGGAGTATGGTAAATTTAATTCATAGCGCATAGTTTCTCAGATGATCAAATGTACGTCTTGTGATTTGAAAATGCAAAGGTTATTTTCCTCGAATTCTCGAAGAAAGGCAAGAAATTACGATGCTAATCTTTGGCATTTTTCAGACGGGATATTGTCCCCTCCTGAAATGTCCTAAATTTTAAACCAATTAAGAGACCGCCTTTATTTATTCGACCCGGATTATGTTCAATTTCTAGCCCATACCTAATTTCTCTGCTGACTAAATATGGAGAGAAATGTTTTTTTTAATGATTTGAAGAGGGTCTGGTTTTTTTTAGTTTTTTTTTTTTTAGAAAAGAAATTGCATGTCTCGAGAACCGTAGGCTTAATTGTTCGAAAAAAAAAGGGCCGCTCTGTTGGTCGTCATTTGCCCTTTTGTGTGGCTCATCAACCCGGATTTTCCGGGGCCATTTGCGCAGAAAACTGCAAGAAGTATTGCATTAACGGTCCCCCGGGCTTTTTGGGGGCCATTAGCCCACATGTTGATGTGATTCCGATATCTTGTCGCCGAAGAGAAGGTTCAGAAAAAAGGGCACCGTTTTTCGGGACGCCGTGTTCGGGATGCAATTACGGGCTTGATTTAATTAGGAGAAATTGGAAAACCAAAATTGCCGAGGTTTCCCGGTTCCCCTCTGATTGCAAGGTGTCAAAAAAGGTTCCAAATTTTGTTCAACCCCTTTCGAGGAATTTTATTGAAATGGTCAATTTTGGGATTTTTGTATATTTTTCTCGAGAGAAAACGATCATGTGGAAGATTTTGCGAAAGTTTGAATATTCAATTTTGCGATAATCTTAATCCGCTTTCTAAAAATAATGTAGTTGTGTTGCATGTATTTATTGAATCTAGGGGAATTCGGAGTGCCGTACTAAAAAAAAAAAACTTTTCCAAAACTAGCCCCCTTGAAAAAAATATACTCTTCACCGTAAGCCTGATTAGTCTGACGTAAGTCGATCTTAGAGAAAGCTACACAGACTAATACTGACTGAATCCAGAAAATATTGCATTTGAACCTCAGGAACTCAAACCTTTCTAAGTCAAATACTGTACCTATGTGAACATTTTGCAAGTTCAAGTTTTGTCTAAATTTCCTGAGAAATGATTCATTGAATGCCTCCCTAACTCAAAGCCTTTCCTCCTCCAACCGTCATCAATAAAATTTTCTTGAGGCATTTTGGCCATTATTTTTGTGGCCCACGAAGGAGAAGAGCAATACAAATGTAAGTTGATGTTTTTGAAAAAAAGTGTGGAAGAATAATTGAGCGAAGGAACCCTTTCCTTCGAATTCAGTACCCTGTCAACGTCTTTACGAAGCAGTTTTGGGCCTGGAAAAATCGCTAATTTAAATTTTCCTTAAATTTTTTAGAATAAAAAATGATATCTTGCTTGAAACCTCACCAAGTTGCTTCATTACTGGTTCGTTGGAATTTGACTTAAATACGTTCAACTTTGTCACAAATTAAATTCCCTGAAGATGCAAATAAAATAAACTACATTAGAATATCGATGCGTCGAATTAATGCTTACAACAATTTTTTTTACCCGTGTCCAATAACCACCTTGTAAAAAAAGAAGCTTTTTTGAGCGAATTTCTTTTCATAACGAAAGTTTTTTCAAAGGTCCAAAACGCATCATGGAAACGAGATTCACATGCAAATTTCGCGCTTTAACCTTATTTTCAAGCAGAAACGTGATGGCAATTCCTAAACAAATTTGTCCAAATTTCTCCTCGCTTGACGAAACAATGAATTGGCTGGAACGTTATCAAAAATATGTGTTGTGGAAATTTCGGGGTCAAAGATGCAATGTTGTGCTGCACAAGTTCCCCTCAGAGCAATTTTGTTTGCGTCTGTCCCCGTGTTTTATCCAGTCGTAGGACAGGCCTTTTGATGAGCCAGCTTGGTATTGTGGAAATTTCGGGGTCAAAGATGCAATGTTGTGCTGCACAAGTTCCCCTCAGAGCAATTTTGTTTGCGTCTGTCCCCGTGTTTTATCCAGTCGTAGGACAGGCCTTTTGATGAGCCAGCTTGGTTAATTAGCCAGCGGGGCCCCACAATGTCGTCGACAACGACGACGACGATGACGTCCACTATACACAGTTCCCTGGATGATTCTGCGACGCGTCACTTGGCCTAGTTTTCATCCCCCTCTGCACTCATCTCGTCAGTCTACTTTCATCTCGGTTTCCGGTTCCTGCCCCTCCACTCACTCATTCCTAACTCTCGCAATCAAAAAATGAATAAAATAAAAAAAAACTGATGCCAGAGGAGAGATTGATTTAATTAAACGAGAAACCAAAAACTCGAAAGCCTCGGGGGGAAAACTTTTTTTTTTTTTTCTTGCAGAAATTTTGCTCATCCTCTCTTTGCTTCTTCTCATCGCGACCGAAATTTGCATCTTCTCACGCGAGAAAGTTTTGGCGGAAAGCAATTCTTTGAAATTTTTATGTGGTTTCCTCTGTGTGCGAGGGATATGAAACTCGGAGATCATTTCACCCGAAACGTTTGTTTTCGTTGCTGATTTTATTCATTTCTGATGAGGTTTATATGCGTCTATAACTTTTTTTTTTCATTTGCGAACACGAGGAATTATTTGGGACATGGATTGAAAGGATTCCGTAAACATTCTTATTATAAACTAAAGTACACTGCATTTTAACTTTTCCAAGGGTGTTGTAAAACGAAAATAGCGGCACACAAAAATGGAAGCACTACTTAAAACCAGTTGCAAAAAAGTGAACCTTTGAACAGAACTTCATCGAAATTTTTAAAGCTAAAAATTAACGGATAATGTCGCTTTCAAACTGGAAAAGGTTTCCTCAATCATATCGGATTCTTTGTTCAACACCGTAGATCTGTATTAATGTAATGCTCATTCAGGATTGAACGTGAAATCCTTGGAAGTTGTCCCAAGTTTCTGCTGAAAAATCCATTTTTTGACGTGAAGTTTTATAGTTGGAATTTGCTCAAAAAATTATTTTCGGAAGCAGAAAATTGGGAATTTTTCTGAGTTTACTGAATATCAGGTAGAGAAGGATTATGCGATGCGAGCTAAATTTGAACATTTAATCTGAATTCTGCTGTGGTCGGAGTTACTCTTTCATTTCCCATATTGCCAAGAACAAATTGCAAAAATGATCCCTCAAATATATGACGAGTTGAAACCTAACCGAATATTTGCTAGTCATTTGATCGAATTAGGAAATTAATTTTTACAAATATTATTTTTTATTTTTAAGGAGGAGTGCTAGTCGAAAGAAGGCAAAAAGTTTAACATCGTTGAAATTATAATGGAATGACGCTTGAATTCAAAATTTTACCCACGCTCTATAATGACTGAAACATTCGAGAAAATATCGGACGCTGAAAATCGGCCCACTTAAAAAAAAATAATTAAGACCGTAAAACTTTACAAGTACCAAACGAAGTCAATATACCTTAGACCCCGTGATATATAGACTATGGCATAAAATTTTAGGGGAGCAAGTTTAAAATGGTAGGAAGTGGGGGATTTCAACTCCGCAGAAAAGCGTTGGACGACTTTCGTTCGCAGCGAAATATTTAACTCCTTTATCTCAATCTCGGTCACTGAATAATGAGCTTCATGAACAAGAGCGAATCGAGATTGGCGAGATGTTCTTATGGAACAACGATTTGATGCATATTAAACTTCAGAAACGGAGCCTGACCTTTTTCTGGTGTAAAAGAGTTTTATGTATGTTCCCAGTCAAGTGTTCAAGGCAGCCACTACAACCTAGGTGCTTTATATAAAACTATTGCAAGGTCGGTTAAAGTTTCATCAAGCGAAGATAAATTTGGAAACTTTTCTTTAGGAATTGCGATTACATTTCTGCTTGAAAATAACGTTCAAACGCGGAATTTGCATGTGTTTCTGCACTTTTTTTTTGGCAGTCCTAAGTTTAATTCAGCTTAGTAACAGTGACAGTGCCTCAGATATGACGACGATGTTCAAATATAATAATTTGGATGCTGTCAATATTTTGTTTCAATGAAGCTGAATGTTAAGATTCTCTGAAAATGTCAATCGGTGATTACAAAATTGCTGATTTTGCTTCATTACTATAAGTAAAGTTCCTCGTTGGACTCTGACTAAGAAATTTTTGCACCCCAAATTACTGTAACCATTTCCAAAAAATAAAAAACCGAAAGGAAAAAATTAACTTGTATATCACCCTTTTTGTTTCACGTCGAATGAATACTAAAGCTACAGAGTCTGTTTTTTCACATCGTAAATCTTCTTTTCCCGTCCTTCTTGGATTCCTGTATCGTGAAGTAGGCAATTTCCTCAAATCGAGCATATTTCGGAAAGGGGTTTTTTCCAAATTTCGTTTTATGGATGAACCTCGACTCTGATGCCTTTTTTTTTTATTGACGTTGAAGATGATGTGTGGCTTTTTTCCGGGCAGAAAATACGGCTGTGAATTTCTTTTCGATGGAACGAGAAGAGAAGTACTGTACTGTAAATGGGCCACTTGCAGAATAAGGCTTCTTTCGCTATTTTTCGTTTCATTTCAAGAAAATGTAGAGAAGAAGAAATCAGCGGGTGTGAATCGAAGACTGCGCCTTGAAATTATCCCGAAACCATGAAGGTGTAGGAGTCCCTACTATTATTTCTTTAAACCTGTTCAAGATTTATTACCGTATTCTGAGTATTTTTTTTTTACGTCGAGCATCTTTGTTGAGGATACGCCAGAATCAATTGCATCCTCAATCAAAGAAGATATTTGTGGGACAGTAATTTCCTTTTTAAAAAAATTCTCGAAGTGAAAATCGATGCTGTCCAGATTAGTGTGAAATTACCTGAATAGATTTTGAGAAGAATTCACTTGGGGAAATTTCAACCGATTTTTCCATCGATTAAGTGTTGAAAATTTGAACTCCCCGTTTTCATATTTTGTAAAAGCATCAAAAGATAATGACAGGTGAAATGCAAACATAAGCGTAATTTTCTAAAAATAAATAACGCGTAAGATGCAAATAAAACCTTGAATTAAAAACAGGACAGGCAACGTCTCAATTTTTGGAATTCCTACATTTTAATCTTTGAATGAATNTTTCGTTGCTGATTTTATTCATTTCTGATGAGGTTTATATGCGTCTATAACTTTTTTTTTTCATTTGCGAACACGAGGAATTATTTGGGACATGGATTGAAAGGGTTCCGTATTGTAAGAATAATATTTGATTTCATGTGACGTAAAATTGAAAAGGTTCCCACAACATTTTGCTTTTATCGCCGTGTGTTTTTACCTTCGTGATGAATTTTGGTCAACGTTTTTTCACTTGGAAACTTTAGAACTTCATCGAAATTATTGAAGCTAAAAATTAACGGATAATGTCGCTTTCAAACTGGAAAAGGTTTCCTCAATCATATCGGATTCTTTGTTCAACACCGTAGATCTGTATTAATGTAATGCTCATTCAGGATTGAACGTGAAACCCTTGGAAGTTGTCCCAAGATTCTGCTGAAAAATTCATTTTTTGACGTGAAGTTTTATAGTTGGAATTTGAGAAATTTTAAACTGCGTTGCTCAAAAAATTATTTTCGGAAGCAGAAAATTGGGGATTTTTCTGAGTTTACTGAATGTCATGTAAAGAAGGATTATGCGATGCGAGCTAAATTCGAACACTTAATCTGAATTCTGCTGTGGTCGGAGTTTCTCTTTCATTTCCCATATTGTCAAGAACAAATTGCAAAAATGATCCCTCAAATATATGACGAGTTGAAACCTAACCGAATATTTGCTAGTCATTTGATCGAATTAGGAAATTAATTTCTAAAAATATTATTTTTAATTTTTAAGGAGGAGTGCTAGTCAAAAGAAGGCAAAAAGTTGAACATCGTTGAAATTATAATGGAATGACGCTTGAATTCAAAATTTTACCCACGCTCTATAATGACTGAAACATTCGAGAAAATATCGGACGCTGAAAATCGGCCCACTTATTTTTTTTTTATTAATTCTGGCATTTTGAAATGTTCATGGTTTGCTTCAGTTATATGGAATCTGGGGCACTATATATCTGATACCGTATTTTAAAATCCCCTCGTTCAAATTTTACCATCCTTCACCCCGATTTCAACTCCGCAGAAAAGCGTTGGACGACTTTCGTTCGCAGCGAAATATTTAACTCCTTTATCTCAATCTCGGTCACTGAATAATGAGCTTCATGAACAAGAGCGAATCGAGATTGGCGAGATGTTCTTATGGAACAACGATTTGATGCATATTTTTGAAGTCTTTGCCTCGGACTGGAAAAAGACCACATTTTCTCAAAATACATACAAGGGTCAGTTCACAAGTTCCGTCGGTGATGTTGGATCCACGAAATATATTTTGATAACGTTCCAGCCAATTTTGTTCATCAAGCGAGGATAAATTTGGAAACTTTTCTTTAGGAATTGCGATTACATTTCTGCTTGAAAATAAGGTTCAAGCGCGGAATTTGCATGTGTTTCTGCACTTTTTTTTTGGCAGTCCTAAGTTTAATTCAGCTTAGTAACAGTGACAGTGCCTCAGATATGACGACGATGTTCAAATAGAATAATTTGGATGCTGTCAATATTTTGTTTCAATGAAGCTGAATGTTAAAATTCTCTGAAAATGTCAATCGGTGATTACAAAATTACCAATTTTGTTTCATTACTGGGACAAAAGTTCCTCGTTGGACTCTGACTAAGAAATTTTCGCACTCCAAATTACTGTAACCATTTCCAAAAAATAAAAAACCGAAAGGAAAAAATTAACTTGTATATCACCCTTTTTGTTTCACATCGAATGAATACTAAAGTTACAGAGTCTGTTTTTTCAATAGCATTTAGAAGAAAAGGGCAGGAAGAACCTAAGGACATAGCACTTCATCCGTTAAAGGAGTTTAGCTCGTATAAAGCCTTTCCCCAAAAAAGGTTTAAAGCAAAATACCTACTTGGAGCTGAGACATGCCTTTTTTTTTTATTGACGTTGAAGATGATGTGTGGCTTTTTTCCGGGCAGAAAATACGGCTGTGAATTTCTTTTCGATGGAACGAGAAGAGAAGTACTGTACTGTAAATGGGCCACTTGCAGAATAAGGCTTCTTTCGCTATTTTTCGTTTCATTTCAAGAAAATGTAGAGAAGAAGAAATCAGCGGGTGTGAATCGAAGACTGCGCTTGAAATTATCCCGNAACGAGAAGAGAAGTACTGTACTGTAAATGGGCCACTTGCAGAATAAGGCTTCTTTCGCTATTTTTCGTTTCATTTCAAGAAAATGTAGAGAAGAAGAAATCAGCGGGTGTGAATCGAAGACTGCGCTTGAAATTATCCCGAAACCATGAGGGTGTAGGAGTCCCTACTATTATTTCTTTAAACTTGTTCAAGATTTATTACCGTATTCTGAGTTTTATTTGTGTGACGTCGAGCATCTTTGTTGAGGATACGCCAGAATCAATTGCATCCTCAATCAAAAAAGATATTTGTGGGACAGTAATTTCCTTTAAAAAAAAATTCTCGAAGTGAAAATCGATGCTGTCCAGATCAGTGTGAAATTACCTAAATAGATTTTGAGAAGAATTCACTTGGGAAAATTTCAACCGATTTTTCCATCGATCAAGTGTTGAAAATTTGAACTCCCCGTTTTCATATTTTGTAATAGCATCAAAAGATAATGACAGGTGAAATGCAAACATAAGCGTAATTTTCTAAAAATAAATAACGCGTAAGATGCAAATAAAACCTTGAATTAAAAACAGGACAGGCAACGTCTCAATTTTTGGAATTCCTACATTTTAATCTTTGAATGAATAAGAAAAATGTTTTGAATTCGTGGCAAACAATTTATGAAATTTCCATCAACAGAAACAGCATTCACAAAATGTTAAGGTTTGAAATCCTCCTTCCAGGGAAAAAAAACAGATCAGATAAAAATTTCTGCTTGGATTAATTTACTGTTTATGAGTTCTCACTTTTGATTTACCCTCTACTTGAACGGCAAACAATTTGTATAATTCTAATTGACAGAAACATTGTTCACGGAATTGTGAGGTTTTAAATTCCCCTTCCGAAAAATCAGATCAGATATAAATTGCTGCTTGAATTAATTTTATATTTATGAGTTCTCACATTTGATGTATCTTCTATTTGAATAACAAAAAATTTTTATAATTCTCATTGACAGAAACATCATTCACAGAATTGTGAGGGATGAAAATTCCCTTCCAGAAAAATGCAGGCATAAATTGCTGTTTACATTAATTTAGTACATATTTATGAGAGCTCACCTTCGATTTACCCATTACTTGAATGATTATCTGTAATACTTTTTTTGTTTTGAAAGCTTTCACAGAGAGGAGTTCTGAAACGGTTCAAATATTTAAAATGAATGTGATTTTCGAAAGCATCAAGATTATCAATGGGTCAATCAGTGAGTCAGGCTACAGACCGGATTTTTCAGTTCAAGTTCGACCTGTATTAGTTCGTGTTTAAATATACATTATATGTATATAGGGGAGGTCAGTCACACCCACATGGTTCACAATCCCGACTCCTACACCGGGTTCTGGCAATTACTCGCCCCCCGTTCCGGGTCCAATTACAGTCACCGGGTCTGATAACCTAAATATGAACTTTCCTTCCTTCCCATTCGATCTGGCACTAAGTCAACCGATTTTCGGGATATATATATATTTTTTTTAATATTTGACCTCCTTTGCTGTCGTGTACACAACGAACTGTCGGAGGTTGAAGTACAATAATTCAAAATTTACTTATTGAACAGGGGCGCTGAGTTTGATCGGGTCGAGGTTTTATTCTGTTTTTAGGTCAGGTTGAATCGTGTTTGAAAATGTTGTTTTTTTTTTGCTTTGCAGAGTTCAGTTTATCCGATACATTCAGTTTCAAGACTACAGTCTATATTTTTTCGAGAGAATCGGATTAATGATTTTTCAACAAGTGATTCCAATTTTTAGAAGCAGTAGATTCAAAGCAACGGATTTTTAGTCCCGATGAAAATATAAGTAGGACTTCGCATTGGCGGAAACTTTGCGAGGGGTTTCTCGAAAGTTTCACGAAAACCCTTTTTCCGGTTCGATGAAACACACATTCATTTTTCACAGACTTACTGCATATACAGTACTGTACTTCAGAACGAATTATGATATTTTATTCTGCAATATTTCCCAACTGACGTCCTCTTCGATTGCAAAATCTTATGAAAAAAAAATTGATTGTCGAAATTTTAAAATCTTGGGTGCTGAAAATCAGGAAATCTCTGATTTTTCAGAATGAAGGATGCAAAAAGTGAAGACTTCTGATGAAAATGTGATGGTTGTGAATTCAGTTGTTTCAGGAGACAGCTGATAACCCGTTCAGAAACTTTTGGCAAAGTATTCTGAAAGATTTCAGTGAAAATCGGAAAATCGTCACCATAACATAATATGCAAGCACAACATATATTTGTAGTGCTTCTGATCCTATCTGATCTTTATGTACTTCATTTGGAAAAGTATCGGATAAAATAGCTGACATTTTACCACTGTTTTTTAAATCAATCTTGTAAACGAAATTTCGAGATGAATCATGAAACTCTTGACAAATATTTTATACAAGTGTGAGTGAGCGTATGATTATTTTAAAATTTGATCCCGATACATTATTTTTAAATATTAATGGAATGTGATGAATTTTTCCGTGCAAAACATTCATCTTTGAAATTTTTATCAAGGCGGCTAAGGTACGCTCATTTAAAGGACAAATAAATTTGCTTATACTCAACCTGATTCGAAGAATGCAATGCTGTACATTTCAAAATATTTTCTCCAGCTTATAATGCGAAGAAAATAAGTTCGATTTAAGTTTGTTGTGGTAATTTAAATAATTATTTACTGAAATCATTTTTAATTTATTGCGTAATTTTTTAATTCCACTGTCATACTGCTCCATATTCAAGGAGATGTTTTCAAAATCCCATAGAAGAGAAGATCTCAGTACAAGGCATTCAAATTCTTTTCAGAAATAATCTTTTGTGATGGGTTCTTCTAGTTTCGTTGAAACGGGGTTCGAGTTTTTCTGTTTTGGAAGCGAAGAGGCATACGATCAACGTATTCTTACGTTTTATTGATTCTCGGAAGTATTTGACCATATTTTAAAACTCAGTGCAAAGCGGAGAAATTTTTATTGCTCTCGTTGAAAATTTGTGTAATTTTTTAAGGTCTTTCCAAGTTAATTAGAGTACGTTTAAGCCAAGGCGTTGATTTGTCCCACTTCGGGGAAACGGTAAGAGAAAATTTTAATTGAATTTAAATTCAGTAGGAATGAATTTCTGCGAGTTCCACGGAGTGATGCGAAAATAGGTATTTGCCTACACTCAAATTCTTTTCCTGCGACACCCGCCAATTAAAACGAGAAGAGAAGTACTGTACTGTAAATGGGCCACTTGCAGAATAAGGCTTCTTTCGCTATTTTTCGTTTCATTTCAAGAAAATGTAGAGAAGAAGAAATCAGCGGGTGTGAATCGAAGACTGCGCCTTGAAATTATCCCGAAACCATGAAGGTGTAGGAGTCCCTACTATTATTTCTTTAAACCTGTTCAAGATTTATTACCGTATTCTGAGTATTTTTTTTTTACGTCGAGCATCTTTGTTGAGGATACGCCAGAATCAATTGCATCCTCAATCAAAGAAGATATTTGTGGGACAGTAATTTCCTTTTTAAAAAAATTCTCGAAGTGAAAATCGATGCTGTCCAGATTAGTGTGAAATTACCTGAATAGATTTTGAGAAGAATTCACTTGGGGAAATTTCAACCGATTTTTCCATCGATTAAGTGTTGAAAATTTGAACTCCCCGTTTTCATATTTTGTAAAAGCATCAAAAGATAATGACAGGTGAAATGCAAACATAAGCGTAATTTTCTAAAAATAAATAACGCGTAAGATGCAAATAAAACCTTGAATTAAAAACAGGACAGGCAACGTCTCAATTTTTGGAATTCCTACATTTTAATCTTTGAATGAATCAGAAAAATGTTTTGAATTCGTGGCAAACAATTTATGAAATTTTCATCAACTGAAACAGCCTTTCGCAGAGTTTTAAGGTTTGAAATCCTCCTTCCGGGGAAAAAAACAGATCAGATATAAATTGTTGCTTGAATTAATTTACTTTTTATGAGTTCTCACTTTTGATTTACCCTCTACTTGAATGGCAAACAATTTCTATAATTCTAATTGACAGAAACATCATTCACAGAATTGTGAGGTTTTAAATGACCCTTCCGAAAAAAACCGATCAGATATAAATTGCTGCTTGAATTAATTTTATATTTATGAGTTCTAACTTTTGATTTATTTTTTAATTCTCATTGACAGAAACATCATTCACAGAATTGTGAGGGATGAAAATTACCTTCCAGAAAAAAGCAGGCATAAATTGCTGTTTACATTAATTTAGTACATATTTATGAGTGCTCACCTTCGATTTACCCATTACTTGAATGATTATCTTTAAGACTTTTTTGTTTTGAAAGCTTTCGCAGAGAAGAGTTCTGAAACGGTTCAACTATTTAAAATGAATGTGATTTTCGAAAGCATCAAGATTATCAATGGGTCAATCAGTGAGTCAGGCTACAGACCGGATTTTTCAGTTCAAGTTCGACCTGTATTAGTTCGTGTTTAAATATACAGTATATGTATATAGGGGAGGTCAGTCACACCCACATGGTTCACAATCCCGACTCCTACACCGGGTTCTGGCAATTACTCGCCCCCCGTTCCGGGTCCAATTACAGTCACCGGGTCTGATAACCTAAATATGAACTTTCCTTCCTTCCCATTCGATCTGGCACTAAGTCAACTGATTTTCGGGATATATATATTTTTTTTAAATATTTGACCTCCTTTGCTGTCGTGTACACAACGAACTGTCGGAGGTTGAAGTACAGTAATTCAAAATTTACTTATTGAACAGGGGCGCTGAGTTTGATCGGGTCGAGGTTTTATTCTGTTTTTAGGTCAGGTTGAATCGTGTTTGAAAATGTTGTTGTTTTTTTTTGCTTTGCAGAGTTCAGTTTATCCGAGGCATTCAGTTTCAAGACTACAGTATATTTATTTCGAGAGAATCGGATTAATGATTTTTCATCAAGTGATTCCGATTTCCGAGGAAGAAATCTTTAGAAGCAGTAGATTCAAAGCAACGGATTTTTTAGTCCCGATGAAAATATAAGTAAGACTTCGCATTGGCTGAAATATTGCGAGGGGTTTCTCGAAAGTTTCACGAAAACCCTTTTTTCCGGTTCGATGAAACCCACATTCCTTTTTCACAGACGTACTGCGTATACTGTACTTCAGAACGAATTCTATTCTGTAATACTGTACAGTATTTGTCAACTGGCGTCCTCATCGATTGCAAAATCTTATGAGAAATTTTAAAAAAATTGATTGTCGAAACTTTAAAATCTCGGGTACTGAAAATCATGAAATCTCTGATTTTTCAGAATGAAGGATGCAAAAAGTGAAAACTTCTGATGAAAATGTGATGGCTGTGAATGCAGTTGTTTCAGGAGACAGCTGATAACCCGTTACGAAAATGTTGGCAAAGTATTCTGAAAGATTTCAGTGAAAATCGGAAAATCGTCACCATAACGTAATATGCAAGCACAACATATATTTGTAGTGCTTCTGATCCTATCTGATCTTTATGTACTTCATTTGGAAAATTATCGGATAAAATAGCTGACATTTTACCACTGTTTTTTAAATCAATCTTGTAAACGAAATTTCGAGATGAATCATGAAACTCTTGACAAATATTTTATACAAGTGTGAGTGAGCGTATGATTATTTTAAAATTTGATCCCGATACATTATTTTTAAAGATTAATGGAATGTGATGAATTTTTCTTTTCAACTCATTTATCTTTGAAATTTTAAGAAAACGGCTAAGGTACGCTAATTTGAAAGAAATACAAATTTTGAAAAAAGGCCGAGCGAATAAATTTGTTTATACTAAGCCTGATTCGAAGAATGCAATGCTGTACATTTCCAAATATTTTCTTAAGCTTATGATGCGAAGAAAATAAGTTCGGTTTAAGTTTGTTGTGGTAATTTAAATAATTATTCACTAAAATCATTTTTACTTTATTGCGTATTTTAATAATTCCACTGTAATAATGCTCCATATTCAAGGAGATATTTGCAAAATCCCATGGAAGAGAAGATATCAGTACAAGGCATTCAAATTCTTTTCAGAAATAATGTAATCTTTTGTGATGGGTTCTTCTAGTTTCGTTGAAACGGGGTTCGAGTTTTTCTGTTTTGGAAGCGAAGAGACATAAGATCATCGTATTCCTACGTTTTCGTGATTCTCGGAGGTTTTTTTTCATATTATAAAACTCAATGCAAAGCGGAGAAAATTTTATTGCCATCCTTTAAAACTACTGTAATTTTTAAGGTCTCTCCAAGCTAATTAGAGTACGTTTAAGCCAAGGCGTTGATTTGTCCCACTTCGGGGGAACGGTAAGAGAAAATTTTAATTGAATTTAAATTCAGTAGGAATGAATTTCTGCGAGTTCCACGGAGTGATGCGAAAATAGGTATTTGCCTACACTCAAATTCTTTTCCTGCGACACCCGCCAATTATAGTCGCTCTGAGCTTGTTGCCCCAGATTCTGCATTCACTTTCGCCGTTATCCACGTACTGGATATCATTAAGGGTAATTATTTTCTCTCTTTCTTCTTCTCCTCATCCTCCTCTTTCTTCTGTCTTTTCCTTTTCTATACATCTTGCTTCTTCTTCTTCTTCTTCTCTTTCTTCTTCTTCTAGAGAGCGAAATCGGTCGTGATCTCATCGCTAGGAGAAATCTCGTTGGCCTGGATTTCCTCTCGCTATCGTCGTGCTTCGTTTGTGTCCCTTTTTCTTCTTCTTCTTTTTCTTTTTCTCATGGGTAGAAGCGACGAGAGAGGTTTTTTGAATGCATCTTTGTTTTTTTGTTTGATCTTCTTTCCTTGCGATGACCTCGTTTGGGATAGCGTCGAGGTTGCTGTCGACGATACCGACCGACCGACGACGACGTGGTCGGTGCTCTGGTTTCTTGACCTGATGACGCCTTTATTTCATCCGTCTTATTTATTGTGCCTCTCGGGGGTGGTCATATAATGAATAGGATTTTATTTTTAATGAGGATTGCGTTACTTTATTTTTTTCTGTCGTAGTTTGATCCGGTTTTTTTTTTCTGACACTTGCTGGAAGGGTTGTGTTTTTTTGTGTGTTTGAATATTTTGAATGAAGCATTGGTGAAGATCATGGATGCGGGAGTTTCTGTGATTTCTAGGTAGAAATCAAAGTTATGAAATTCTTTAGTGTAAACAATGTTGGTTAAAAATTGTGTTTGGTCCTGTGCTGTTCCTTTTTTAGGTTTAGATGAAGAAATAAAAAATTAATTTAAAAAAATGCGTATGTGAGTCTGAAAATTATCGAGAAATGTTAGAGTTGGAAGAGTAACTTGATTTCACGAAGAAGAGTAATTCACATGAAAAAGCCTCTTGGTGACCATGTGTAAGATTTTGAAAAGAAAATGTTATTGCGTCCTATAATATTCGCAGTCTTTGTTTTACGGATGGTGAATGCGGAAATTGCTCTAAAATTGCGATTGCTAACAATATAATCTAAGTCCAGTCTGCAAATGAAGGAGATTCCCGAAAAATAAATTAGAGGCTTTTTTATTGTGACAAATTACTGGAGGCTTTTTTCAAGGTTTGTCCCTGACTTTTTTTTTAGCAGTTTGGAAGTTTTTGAATAGAAAACTTGGGTCTCAGATAAGTTCAACTCAAATGGTTAATGCCATTTTCAAACTACGATATCTATCGAGCCAAAAAAATTGATAAAATAAAATTGAGTCCACTGAAACTGCAAAAATCAGAAACTCCCACGTAAGTCTGTTAATAAGAACTTTTTCGGCGATGATTGGATTTCGCTTCTAATTCGAGACGTATTCCGAATCGGCAGAAGATTTAAAAAAATGGTCCTTTTGGAAGATGGCAAAAAATGTTATTTTGTATGATTACTTTTCCCGTTTCAACGACTCATTTTGTTGTCTTCTTCTCCCTAAACAAAACAACAACAACAAAAAATCTTTCATGTTTCGCTTCCGTAATGAATCAGTCCGTCAGTCGGTCGCGTTATTTTCGCTTTCTTGGTCTTGACCAAGTGGGTCACGGACGAGGCTGAAACGAGGTCGAGTCTCTTTCTTTCTTTCTTTCGAGTCCCGCTTGGTTTTTGTGTTTTCTTTAGTCTTCTACTTCTTCTTTTCTTTTGTCTCTCTTCTGCTTTTATTTTTTTTTCCGGTGGAACTGGAAGAAATGGAGAACAACGCGTTTTATAAATGCCTCGCTTCGCCGCGCACACGAGTTACTCACCGAAGAAGAGAGGCTCTTGTTTCGACCCGTAGCTTGTTCCAATTTTGTTGTAAAGTTTCTCTTGCTTGAAAAAAAAAAAACGCGGAAATTTCATCATTTTTCCAAACTCTGAAATTGGGGACAGTTTGAGGGAGAGTATCGTTATGCTTTCTGGAAACGATTTTAACCTATGAAGTGCTGGGCGAAAATAATGTTCAATTTGGCGAATTTAAGGTTTTTACTAAAGAATTTAGCGTGAAGGACTTCACAATAATCTCTGCGAGCTTTTAAAATTGTCAAGCAAAGAATTTGAGGTTATTTGCGAAAATGCACAATTCGGAAGAAGATTAGATATACCGTATCATCAGCAATTGACTGATAATTTCCAAACTCGCCCAGGTAAGCTTAATAAGTTATTTTTTGTGCGTAATCCAGGAAATGCGAGTCCAGTGAGTCCCCGATATGCGGACACCCCGACATACGGACAATTCTACTTTGAGAAACTTGAAAAACAAAATCAGGCCCGAGATCTGGGCATTGACTCGAGTTAGGGACACTTATCTGAAATTTTTCCGATAATCGAAACATTTTTTTTTTTCAATTTTGATATCTTTCAAAGAAATCAAGCTATTTATATTCACAAAAATAAAATTAAAAAGATTTCAAGTAAATTCTCTCTAATTCATAATCAAAAGGAAGCTGATTTTGTGCTTCTTTTTTCAGAGTTTTTTATTGTTTGTGAATATTCCTGCAGAATTTATTATTTTTCGTTATTTTTTAAATCTCCTTTTTGATAACATAAGATCAGATTTTATGTGGTTGTTCTGCGCTGTTGTTTTCTACAACTTGAAGTTGAGGGAAACAACTTTTATTACATTCTTGAGGACTTATTTCTAATTTTTGACAAAAAAGAGAACCAATTAAATACATTGAAGTGTAAGGGAAAATGAGACTCAACATAGGGATATTCCAACATCAGGACATTCTTGATGCACCAATTACGTCCGCATCTCGGGGTTTCCCTATTCAAAATCGAAAAAATGTCAACTACAGTACTGTAATTGTGTATGAAGAGGATAACCAATGAACCGTTTGAGAATCGGAAAAGATGTCATTTAAAATGCTCAAGAAGTTGGGAAGTCACCAATTATGCAAGTCGATAATCCAGCTTTTCATCAGACTGAGGCTTTCATCAGTCAATTTTAATTTAATTTTCTCGCTGCGCTGCATTTTTTTTTTCAAAGATTGAAACTTTTGAAAATAACCCTAATCAACGCACTGCCAGTGATGAAAACTTCCGCCCGTGAACTTTTATTCAAGCTTATTTTCTTCAATCAAATCGAAATTTTCAAGTCGGTCAGTATAATGGTGGGTTTTATTTCTCGACATAGCAGAATATTTTTTCCGTCTATGCCGAATACTAACCATGTACTGTGGCTCTGGAATTTCTGGAGATTGAGCTGTTTTGTGTGCATTCCTGGAATACCAGGGATGACAAAGCCGAAAAAGAATCAGAAAATTCTTCTTGGCTGCTCATGTCCCAGAAACTCGGTGAAAAAAGGACCATAACAGAGCATTCTTCCCAATTGCGTCGTCCCACGCGGAAAACAAAAAAAATCAAAGAAAAGACTTTCCCATTGTTACGAATAAAAAAATAGTCGCACGAAAGGGGGACATCTTTTTTTTGTTAAATTCTTCTATTCGTGAAATATGTTGGACAAGATTGTCCAAGTTTACTTGTGTCCCACCCGTGTTGCACCGTGGGAAAGCCCTTCCGGTTGTGTCCTCTTCTCGTTTCCGTGACGAGGAATCGAAATAAACATGCACGTAAAAAGGAGGAAGAAGCCGCTTGTGTTGATTGAAACGAGGTCGAATCGTTCCGCGGGTTTGGCGCTAATTGCGGGTAATTTGAGGATCCGAACTAGTCACGAAATTATCTGGTTTTCTGTTCGGGACCCCATGATGTTGAAAATAGGTCTGAGGAATTAGGGATTTAGATGATTTCCTGTGATGCTCGGAACCCGTGATTAAGGGGAAATGATTCTCGCACGAAATTCAACCTTTTCTGAACATTTCTTTTTCCGAAAGACTCGCCTTGAAAACGAGGAGGTTGGTTCAAAAGTGGTAAATTTAGAGGAACCGGATTTTCCTGGCCAACTATCCAATATTTTCCATCGAAGAGGTTAAAATTGAGAACAGGAAAATTTATGTAAACATTTCTGACATGTATTGACACTGGTTTTCTACGATGAGATTAAATTTAAACCGAAAAGCGCATGAGCAGTTTTTAACATGGTTTTTTTTCAGTGATTTCAATTTGTTCCTGCAGATCAAACCCGAAATTTAAGAATTTAATACTTATCCAAAATTTACCGTTGTAAAATGTAATAGAATGCCAAGTTATTCGTGGTCGAGAGTTGAAATAAAATGCGAGTGTCGAAGTACTGTACTGTAACCTGATCGAAAATTTTTCTACCTTGATCAGCTTTATTTTTTCCGAACTTTTGAACTTGATTGTGATTTTTTTTTAATTCAACCGCGACTGTTTAGATAAAAAAATATCAAAGTTGATCGGCGTTTGTTTATACGACGCAAAAGGAGTCCTTGTTGGTTGATGCGTTTAATGCAGGATTGAGGCCACGGGGTTTAAAAAATTTCAGTAAAGGCCAAAAAGTGTGACTGTGCTTTAGTCACAGTGCCTTCGTTTTTTTTTTTACAACACTTTTATTCCTATGAGTTCGCCGACCGAGGTTGAAACTCGAAGCGTGATCCAAATCGATGCAGTACTTGAAATTTTAATTATACACACCTTTTCGCCAGGCAGTATTTTAATTTCCAAATACGAAGACCTTAAAAAAGTGTTCGTGCCTAAAATCTGCAGTAATCAACTGTGACCGCGAACCGCAATTAATTTCGACAACCGTTGGAGTGCCACAACAGAAAACAGTCTACAATTTTCACAGCAAACATTCTCAACCTGTGCTCCACGAACCCCCCCCCCCCCCCCAAATAGGTTCCTCTTGAACTAATTAAGGGCTCCGCGGATATTTAAATAAATTAAAAAAAACTATCGAATTATATTTAATGTCATCAAGAACTAAAATCCACGAACGAAACTCTCGGACTTGAACTTATTTGAGTTTTTAAAAAATTAGAAACAAAAAGTATATAAAAACATACACGAAGCAATATTTACTGGAATTAGTTTCCCTGACATATATTATTGTAAGATTAACGACCTTTATGTTAAAATATTTCCATAAAAGTCTTCGACTTTGTCGGAATCAATCACGAAAAGGGCTTGGCGATGTACAGTAATGTAAATTAACAGGAAAGGACATTTTTTCAGTCACAAATATTGAGAACCTCTATTTTACAGACTTGGACTACGTGGGGCATCGTAGAATCTGATCCGAGATATCATAAAATCAATAAAGATAACTTATTAAAATATGGTGATCTGATGCATCACCTTTTTTAAATATTTTGTTAATCGAATGAAATCAATGAATTGCATGGAAATTCATGACGCGAGAACCTCATGATGAAAGTTTAAATAAAATCCAAATTCTTGGAAAAATCTCATAAAAGTATTGAAAACCATCCGTGATGAGCCATGTTTCTTGAATTTTTTTATAACTATGTTTCCATAGAAATCTATGCAATGTACAGTAACTTCTTTCCAGTAAGGGCGATGACGTTTTTCCGTTTGTTCAGCTTACAATATCACGAAGAATAATTTTAATGCGTTAGTCCCACTGACCTCGTAAATGAATGAAAAAAAAAAATTCGAGAAGCAGTAATCAAAGAAAAATTAAACGTGTACCGTTTCTCAGTTCTTCGCGATTCCGAGAAAAATCTCTTGCTTGGTTCCGCTCCAAATACTGTAATTTATCAGTTCAGTTTAATTATTCTCCACGAGAAGCAGCAATCAAAGAAAAATTAAACGTGTACCGTTTCTCAGTTCTTCGCGATTCCGAGAAAAATCTCTTGCTTGGTTCCGCTCCAAATACTGTAATTTATCAGTTCAGTTTAATTATTCTCCGCATTTATTCAATTCTCGGTTTGATTTCTAGGTGATACGGCATCTTGAAGCTTTTTAAATCGAATTATTTAAAAACAAATTATATGAATGTCGTGAGAAATTCCAGCTTCGAGACTTGGAACCGCAAACATTTTTACAGTCGAATTTCAAGGGAGCTGCGAAAAGATTCGACTTAGGGAGGTTTTGAATTTTATAGGTTTGAACTGCAGTACAATACTAAGCCTTTTTTTCTAGGAAACTTAGAAAAAATGTAAATGGTGATATTCTGGGGCTGAAATGCCTTCTTAAATGAGTTGAAAGGCTGCTGAACTTGGAGGCAGGGGTTCATTTACCCAATCAAGTCTTTCACTTCCTTTAAAACACATACATTTATGTTTTTATTGCTTTTTTTCTTTCTTTTTTTCAAGAAAATAATGGTCAACAGGCCACAGAAAATTTGACTTTTGGAGGATTGAGGGGAAAAGCTTTCAATTTAGGGAGGTTTTTAATCTATTGTTTCTAAGGGGATTCAGATGGGGACCTGAAAAAAAATCGACTTATGCGATTCAGGGAGGTTCGAGTTATTGAGATTCTGTATTTTATTTTATCCGCTTTTCCGTTTCAAACTTTCGGGACTATATAGAATATGAGACGCTTTGAGGTTTAAAAATAAAAGAAATTGAATGTACTGTACAGTACTTATGAAAATAATGGGTTGGTTTGCCGGTATTGGATTTATTTCGCAAGTCTAAAAAAAAGATGGTTACGCTCAGCTACGTTGTGTTTTGCTCTGTTCAAGAGGCATTGAAATGCATTTCATATTTTTTTTTTATTTAAAAGAGTTATTGAACTGAAGGCTGTTGCGGATAGACTATTTCTCTGCATAAGTTGAAAAGGGTTCTCCACCCATTTTATACGAGTTCTCTACCCATGTTATACGAGTTCTCTACCACAAAGTCATCAAAATAACGATTTTTTTCTGGTCCCTTGAACTTTTTTCTAGCGGAAGTCCACCCCTATACAGTACAATTTTTCAGAATCGGTGCAGTATACTGTACTTGTAATTGTGTCTTATTGCTTTTAAAAATTAGGAGCCATTAAAAATTAGATTAATTCAGGTTAAATTCTATTCGAAATCTGTGCGGTTATGCTTAAAATTACAGGACGGGTATTGAAGATTTTCCGTCACACTTAAAATGGGGTGTGTGTCTTAATTCAGAGTGAGTTTCTCTCAAAACTCATCCTGTACTGTTAAAAATCCAGATTAGAATCTCACATGAAGGCACGCGTGCTACTCAGTTAAATATGGTAACTAGACAATTTTTTAATTTCCCCTAGATAAATGCCCCCGTAGTTACGTTGTCTTAAGCTTACCTACCTCAAGTTAAGTACAGTAGTTCTATCATCGTCATCATTACGCATGATCCATGAACTGTATGTGTGTGTGTCCTCTGTTGGAGAGGCTTGAAGTGGAGCAGGGCAATCGTTGATTAGTCCCCCCTATTTTCCGAAACAGGACGACGAAGGGATCAATTGATGAGCCCGTTGGCGATTAAACGAATGGCGTGGGAATGGCTCAGCTTTTTTTCTTCTTTCCTGTTGGTAGCTTCCTCTTTGTGTCATGGGTGACGAGGAGTGTTTCGTTTACGAGAAGGGAATGTTTGTTTTCCTTTGCTCCACTTTTTTTTCCCCCTATAGTCCTGCTGGTATCTTTGTGAGAGTCAAAATTTTCTTTACGTTTTGAACCATGAGGGAGATGAAGATTTTTATTTCAATGTTGCTATAATTTGGTTCACAAAGAGTTGTTGACTGTGAGAACTGACAGAGGCGAGGAAATTTGCCAAAAATTATTCACAGATTGCGTATGGAAAGATAGTTGAACTACACAAACATTCCTGATTGAATCAGTAGGTTCAGAAAGATACTCAACTTCTGGTAAGTGGTAGTAGGAATAGTTTTTCCTGCAAATTCTGAGCGAGTAGTTTGACTGGGCGATTCTTTCAACTGAAAAAAAAATTATCAACTTCCAGTTGATAACTTGAAAAATGTACATTTTACCTGCCTTTGTTTTTGGCCTTGTTACTTAGCAGCAGAAAACTCCCGGAGAGGATATGAAAGCATCGTTGGTTCAGTGGTAGAATGCTCGCCTGCCACGCGGGCGGCCCGGGTTCGATTCCCGGACGATGCAGATTCTTTTGAAGAAGTGCTGAAAAATCATTTCATTTTTCCACATTTCCCTGATGTGTATGCTATCGGGCAACACTAGAAAAACTCCCCATTTGATAAATAATTATATTTAATTGTGCGGTACAGAAAATTTCTTCGAAACAAAGGAACCTTACTCATTTTTGCGGATAGGATAAGTGACGAAGAAATCCGAATTCTGTACAGTACTGTTATACTGTACATAAACAAATATCGCATGCGTTTAGCAGAAGCAAAATTTGCGCAAGTGCAAAGAAATACAATGGCAAAACGAAAGTTCGGTCTGTGCGTTCGATACTTCTACAGCTGCGTAATTATTTTCAGTATGTAGGGAGATTTTCTTTCGAATTTAATTTTTGAAGTACTTTCGGTCGCTTAAATTCATTTATCGAAAAGCAATTATCAATCTTGAAAAGCCCTTCGTCAATAAGATATATTCTCCGTCATAACGCTGCCCCAACCAACGTATAATGACGTACGTGGCCTGAGCTGATAAATGGTTTGGTAATGTTCGAACATTTTTATATGAAACTGAAAGCTGGAAATTCAGTCGTTTTTCGTTTCTCTAAATATGCATGTTTTTACTTGCATTTTTCGGCTGAAGTTGTGGACGATTACTTGGTGCCACCCCTTCGTAATTTGCTTCCATGGGCTCCGTTCCACAAGAAAAGGTCGTTCAACTTTCGCTCATAACGCGCGAAAGGAAAAGGCGGGAAAGAGATGGCGAAGAGAATAAAAATAAGTACCATATTACCACGCAAGTACCAAGAGAGTCCCCACGCAGTACGTTTGTTACGTTCATGCTTTGAAGAAAAGAAAAAGAAAAAGAAAGAAAGAAGGAACCCGAGGAAAGAAGGACACATAACTTCATCACGGAAAGAGAAAACGCGGCGTAAGAATGAATCGGTACTTGCGAGACGAAGCATCGAAAGAAAAAAGAACGAAGTAAAAAAAGAAAATGACTTTCACTCGTTTACGACCGGATTCTAGTCGAGGTACTTTTTATTTATTTTGTTTCAACAGTTCATTTCGAGTCCTTCCCCGCGGATGACGCTTCGCACTTACAGTTGCTTGGGAACCTTTCCTCCAGCACCCGTTAGAGCCCTTCTTACCGCTACTTTCAAATGTAAGGGCTCTTTTAATGTGTAAATATTCATGTCATACGAGTAAAACTAGCGAAGAATAATAAGAAAAGGAACAATTCATGATTAACTTATCAAATTTCGCTGGGTTATGGATGAAAAGAAGGGAATTTTTATATTAAGGGATTGGCTCAAGAGAGTTCCTCTCTGAAGTAAGGGCAAATTTAAATTCATCCTGCACACTTCCTCTTCTTTTTCGACTATATTACAGTTTAGAATATTTACTTGAAAAAAGATACTGTATGTCGCCAATTTCGACAAAATAGAAGGATTTTAATAAAATATTATGTTAAATTAATGAATCACGTCATCGCTCATCCACCGAGAGTCCGGAGTTCCCGAGTCGAGAAATAAATGATACTGTATTTGTAATTTGATGTCATTCAAAACTTGCGATTGGAGGGCGTACAATTTATAATTTTAAAATTGGGACATGTGTCAAAAGTTTGGCGTATTCTTTAATCGCCCTGTTTTGTTATTTGTTCAGTATACATAAAGATGAAAATCGAAGCAACATTCGTTGAAATTTTTTTAAATATTGACTTATTTCATGGGCATGTATTCAACATTCCGAACCCACCTGTAATAAATGAATTATATGCTCCTCTGTCGCGTCCGTTAGTCGCCTGTCAAAATGCATTCATGTGTGTCTAGATGTCGCTGGCAGTTAAAACAGCGGATTATCATCTAATTGTTACAATTGAAGCTCAATTTTTTTTCCAGTTCTTGTCTGGATTCCCATAGAAACAATGCATTAAAAACCTCTCTAACTCCAAGGGTTTCCCTCCTCTAACCTCCAAAACTTGAATTTTCTGGAGGACTTATGACTATTATTTCATTGACTCAGGAAAAAATGAAAGGAATGATAATTTAAATTGATGTGTTTTGAAAGGAAGTGGAGACTAACTGGGCAAATGAACCCTCTCCTCCAGCTTCAGCATCCTGTCATCTCATTTGAGGAGCAATTCAAGACCTAGAAAACAGTATCACCAATTACAATTTATTGTCATTTTTCTGGTACTTTCCTGTTATCTCAGTACCTCATTCCTAGACCCCACTACCATCCAGACAAATCTTTAGGATGAGTTCATAATCACAGACCTACCAGAAACTGTGAATTTTATTTTTCCGCATTCTTCTGAAACTGATTTTGGGAGGCAGTTAGGTAAAGTTAGGTTAGGTCAGGTTATGTTAGTTTGAAATATCTTTTACCTAACATAACCTGACCTAACCCAACTTCACCTAACCGCCTCCCAAAATCAGTTTCTGCTTTCTTTGGTTTCTGCTGAAACTGATTTTGGGAGGCGGTTAGGTGAAGTTAGGTTAGGNTTCACCTAACCGCCTCCCAAAATCAGTTTCTGCTTTCTTTGGTTTCTGCTGAAACTGATTTTGGGAGGCGGTTAGGTGAAGTTAGGTTAGGTCAGATTAAATTGGTCAGAGGGAAGGTACAGAGATAACAGGAATGAGGTACTGAGATACCAGGAAATTACCATTTTTCTTTTGTTTACCCCAGTACAAATGTTACCAGTACAATTTGTTACCCTAACCCTAAACCTCTCAAACTGAATTTTTTTTTGGCTTGTCCTGAAAAGTTCAACTTGAATATGTTCAGATGTAGTTGCAAAGCATTTTTAACTATAGTAATATTGTTATGACCACTACATAAAAAGCACTTCTTAGTTCACTCAATAGTTTACACGTTGGTGCACTTAACATTTAAGAACCCTTGGAGGTACTGTATTCAATTTGTGCTGGATTAATTTATAATCCTGATCAAAGTAAATTTGTTGGTTAGGGGTTGAAGTATCAAAATTTATTTGTTGCTATGATTTGAGATTAAAAAATAAATTGCAATCTTTCAAACTGGAACTGAATTTTTTTCACCCTGAACAATTACTGTTGTGGCAGAATATTTCCAACATTTTTGATATTCCTATTCCTGAGTCAGTCTGCTGCCAGTTATCATTCAAATTGTTTCTGATATTTCTACTTCGTGTGTTCTGTGAATTAATTATGGGGGAAAAGTGAAATAAATTTATCCTTTTATCTTTTTGGGATTTCCTAAGGAAATACCCAGCAGCTGAATGATGTGTTTCATTTTTTGGAATCGATTCTTTTCTTGCCTCCTTCTGTAATCCTCAATTACAACTGAGTTGATCTTTCAAAACTAATTTTGATATTCTCTCTCTTTTTTTTTTTTTTTGCTTTCACAGGACTCGCGAGCGAGATGAACAAAGTTCTCCAGCAGCCCAACGACAGCAACAATGGCGGCCAACAGCAGGCCACGTTCGCGTCAAAGAGCAAACCCGATGCTGTCATGGGACCCGCTGGCCAACAATTGCTCGCCCCGACGTCGTCATCGTCTTCCTCCCCGAATGGAGTGACACCTGTTGCCAACTCGTCTCCTGCTACCGCGTCCCCACAACAACAACAACAACAACAACAACAACAGGCAACTGTGGGATCCGTCAACAAACCCTCGCCAGCGTCGACGAGTCATGTGACGTGTTCCAGTCCCGACAGCACCGTGAAGGCAGAAATTCCCGCCGACCTGAGATTCCCTGACTTCGTCGACTTTGGTTATCCGGACTTCAACGAAATCGCTTCGTTACTCGGTGAGTGATGCCCTTCGTGTTCTTGTTGTTCTCGGGGTTGTGAGCATCGATAAATTTGTTGGAAACATTACTGAAGACTGAGAAACCAATGAAAAAAATAGGCCGTATTCGTGAAAACCAAAAGGGATTTAATCTGATTCTTTCAATATGCTGTACAGTACGCCCACGAAAAGAAAAAAAAAGCGAAATGAAGTTTCACGCGCGATGAAATGGGCGCAGGAATAAAATCCCGCGGGTTCGTTGCAATTATATTCTCCTGCTTATTACATGAGCGAAAGTTGGAATATTCTTTCTGAGGTATGAAATTCAATCAAGGAGAAAATTCGAATAAATTCCCCAGTGGCTGAAAAGAAAGGGTGGGGGGTTTAGTAAAAATGTTGAAAAAGTTAAAAAAGGGCACGAACGAAAATCCCACAGTTACAAGCAAAATCCAGTAGCCTTGAATAATTTGTTTGAAACAGAAAATCAACTTCAAAATTGCTTTTCATCAGAACAAAGTCATTTGGACTTTCTCTAAATTCTTCTCGATTCGAAATTTTGAAAATATTGCGGTTAAATTGTGAAGGTGAAAATCTCAATCATTCATTTTACAAATGGAAAAATCTCTCTTAATTTTGTTTCAAAATATTTTGCACTGCAATATCACCCAATTGAGGCCATCCCACCTTCTCAAGCACGAAATACGTGTCTGTACTTTTGATGGGAACTCTAAAAAAAATATCCAAGAAAGTAGAATTATCTACAATTTTTGATGGAATGCATCTTTATAAATACTGAACTTTACTTTGAAATGTACGTTAATATCTTGATGATATTGCATCAGAAAGCTAAAGAAATATAATTCGTTCCGCTCTTCGAGGCCAAAAAATAGTCTCCAAGGCCAAAAGATCAAGGAATGAAGAAGCGCTAAACTAGGGATTTGCTGAAGAATGCTGCCTGGATTTGTTAGGATAAAAAAAGAAGTTGAAATCACAAAGAAGTTCACGTGTGATTTGTAGTCAATCGAGTTTAGAACTTGATTTTATTCCAATCTCGACGCATCGAAGTTTTTATTCAAATAATTTCGTAGCGAAATTCCTCTTCAGACTTGCTGAAAGTTTGTTTCCGTGCATCATTGTGTATAAATACAAATGGAAAAATCTCTCTTAATTTTGTTTCAAAATATTTTGCACTGCAATATCACCCAATTGAGGCCATCCCACCTTCTCAAGCACGAAATACGTGTCTGTACTTTTGATGGGAACTCTAAAAAAATATCCAAGAAAGTAGAATTATCTACAATTTTTGATGGAATGCATCTTTATAAATACTGAACTTTACTTTGAAATGTACGTTAATATCTTGATGATATTGCATCAGAAAGCTAAAGAAATATGATTCGTTCCGTTCTTCGAGGCCAAAAAATAGTCTCCAAGGCCAAAAGATCAAGGAATGAAGAAGCGCTAAACTAGGGATTTGCTGAAGAATGTTGCCTGGATTTGTTAGGATCAATAAAAAGTCGAGAACACAAAGAAGTTCTCGTCTGATTTGTCGCGTTAGCTCAAATCTTGAACTAAAATAAGGTTAGAGCTGCGTAGCTTCAAAAATAAGTTTATTAAAGCATCGCTTTAAGGAGAAGTCTGAACGACTTTCAAACAAAGGCACGTAGTAACACATATTTAGGCAATGATCATCCCGAAAATTTGAATGAACAATTCGATGCTGAGATGCTGGTTTTTTTCTGCTTGTTTCTGAATGTGCAAATTTGCATGCTGCAAAACTTCAGTGTGATCCTTTGGAAATAATTGTCTCAAATGAAAAGCGAATAGTTCACTGTGGGTAGATGTCACTTGCAGTCACGATTAGTTTTTAAATGAATGCTAAATCATCTCCAAGTCCGTATGCTTTTAAGTTTTTAGACGACCGGATTATTCAGTCTTCTGTGCGAAAGGTTTCTGCAATTTATTCGTGTAAATTATCTCAGAGTCAGTTGAACTTTTTTTTACAATTGGATTTTCCTTGAAATTCGTCGAATCTCTCGTTCACGAGAATTGTGTTTCTCCGCTGTTCTCTGTTGCGATTCGTCGAAATCGGTTCATCATGCGGTTTCAAGTTCTAGTGGAATCCAGAAAAATAGAGTGGAGCCGAAAATGTCAGTTGTTCTATTTTTTTCCGGGAAATATTTTCCAGGCGCATCACTTGGGATATTTTCAGAAAACCGAATCACGTGATGAATGCATGTACAATTGGCGACAACTTGTACCCGCATTTTTTGTTTTCCCCCGCGGATTTCGTCCATTGTTTCACTGCCGTGGGATTATCCCATAATCCGCTAAGAAATGTTCTTGAACATGCCGTCGTCGAATAGTGTCCCATGCCAGATATTTTCTTGGAACAAACGAAAAAATCTTCTTGATGAAAACCGCTTCCTTGGAAGCCCTATTTGGAAGGTGTTCGAGGAAGTAGGTAGGGTAAAAAAAAAGCCCTGTGAGCTCCTAAAACTCTGTAGAAGAGGCAACTGGTACAGAAGAACAGGACTCGCTTCCCAAAATTTCCCATAATTTTAATTTTTGAGGACTGGCTTATGTATTGGTAAACTGTCCTGCACTGGCACGTGTGTGTGTGTCCAGAAATTGTGTTTGTCAACTTTAGTTTGAGGTACAGTACTTGAAATTCAATCACTCTAAGATACGTTTGAAAAAGGGAGGTTGATTTAGGGCGAGTTACCCGCTCGCGATTTTATTGAAATATCCGATGATTTTGCAATAAACTTTCTCTGTCGTCGGCCATTTTAAGATTCTCTTAACGTCCTTGCGGGGATAATAATACTCGGCCTTCCAGGGTTTTATCCGGCTGTCAGAAGGGATTAAAGAAGCCGGGGGTCTCAAGACTGATCGTGTCTGCGTCCTTCCTGCTTACGGCGGTTGCAAAAACATGTACCCGGGTTCTCTTCTTGCATTTTTCTGTGTCTGACACCCCCCTTCCCTCGTAAAAACGTCTCTTTCCTGGAAATCCCTCGAAGGGGAAGCGCGTAGAATTTTCGCTGTGCCTTTTTTCAGTTCGCGCAGTGGCGGCTGATGAATTAGTGGGTAAATGGTGGTAACATTTTGGGGGGAAAAAAAAGGAAAGAAAAAAATACGGCGAGAAGCTTGTAAAATACTGTGATTTCGGTTTGGAAATTTCGAGTTTCGTGAGCGCTGAAGATCAGTGGTATTTTCGCGCAATTTTGGGTTCAGATGGAACATTTTGCATGGGGATAATGGACAACTTGACAAGCGTTGGATATTTTAAAAATGAAATCATTTTTGAATTGGATGAGAGCTTTTTCGTCTATGAATGATCGTGCTGAACATCATTTTCAAGTGTTCTGATTTATTTCAACGCGTTCTCGTGTCAAAAATATGTTGGTAAAAAGTATTATAATGCACTGTGAGTCGAATGGAACAGAGTTGGAATTTCAGGAGGCTTCACATAATGGACTTCTTACTGAAATGTATTTTATTCAAGTGACTGAAATGTATTTTATTCAAGTGACTGAAATGTATTTTATTCAAGTGACTGAAATGTATTTTATTCAAGTGACAAAAGTGCCACTGTGCAAATTTTAATGATCAGAAGATTGCAATTTGCTTCTAGAAGAAAAATCGCGAACGAGTCACAAGTTTTTTTTTTGCGAATTATCTTCATAAACTGCATTCTTCTTGATTCTTTAAATTTGTCACCAGAATGCTGACCTTCCATTCGGTTTGAAAACTGAGCAAAAAGGCCTAGGATTGCGCAACTTCTGAATAAGAGGACCCTTTTTTACGCGCCTAACAGCCCCCAAACTTTATGTCACGTTTTATAAGTCTTTTCTTTTGTTCACCCATAAAGGGCTCGAGGGGGAGTGTGTTGCCTGTACTAGGTTGAACCACGAAAGTCAATTAGACTCAATCGTCAACGTGTTACACATGCCATTTTTCCCCGCCTCAATAAGCAATTTTTTTTTCATTTGCTGTGCGACGACGTGTTTTAGACTTAAGAAAAACAGGAAAAACCGTTAAACTTTGTTTTTTTATTGGAAGAAGGCATTGACCCATATTTTTTTCTCAAGTGTTTTTTTTTTTAATTCTTCGCTCCCCTTGAGATCCCTCAGCAATTGCGTGAAGTGACTTAGTGATTTTTGTGTGTGTGGAAAGTTCTTCTAGTTGTTCTGCGCGTTGGAGGTAGAGTACTGTTATTGTGTTAGTGCGAATTGAAATAATGTCAGTTTTCTGACGTCTAGATGCTGTCATTTCTATTTCATTCGAAATAACTTTTTCTAAGGTTGAACAAACAAACTTGTCGCTGTCAAACGCTGGCGTATATGACTTTCATGAGTGAATCGAACAGTATGAAATGTGAACTTGTGAGGAACATTATCTCGCTTTACATCGTGATGTTTTCGGGAAATAATGTAAGCGTATGAAAATATCAGTGATTCGAAACCTGTGAATGTAAACTTGATACATTTCTGATTTCAATTTTTGATTTTTGGTGGGTCGTTGCATCTTGATTCTGCATTTCCCTTGGAACCCGTCTGTGATTTTCTGAATGGAATCACTAATAAGTTCCATGATTTCATGCTTTTTTTTTGGTGAAGACGCTTCGAATGTGTGTCAATTTATCATCCTGACTTGGTTCAAGCGTTGGTAAGAATTAATCGAGTTCCAGTTTCGATAATCAATGATTTTCATTGTTTCGGGGGGAGAAAAAGCAGCCGATCATTAGTTTGGATGACCGTGCTAAATTATGATTTACTGAATTTTTGTATCAGGTGCTGTGTTGAACCTTGTTACTCATGCGAGTTCCTGGTTCGTCTGTGTCTCTTTTCGAATTTTTATTTCCTCTCGGAAGCATCCGGACGTATTCGGAAATTGTCCCGGAATCCCGGGATCGAGGTCGCGATTTTGAATAACGCATTCGTCGGTCGTACTTCGACTTCGTAGTGAGGCAAAAGATGGACTACGAACTCTGTCTCGGCCCGAGCGATTTCTCGGACCCCGAGGGCCAGAATTTCTGGCCTCCGTCCCCTGTGTCCTATTTTTTCTCTCCGTGGGCGCCGCCGCCGCCTTCATCATCATCATCCGTCGTCGAGATGGATCCCCTCGCGATGGCGGTCGCAGTGCTCACGGCGCCCATGTCCGTCGGCAGCGCGAGTGACAGTGACTCCGGGGTGTGGTCAACGCCGCTGAGCACCTGCTGCCCGAGGTCAAAACTAGTTCTGGAGCTGCAAAACAAGTCGCTAAGACGCGAGACCCTCCTGTATCCAAGCAGGGCGCATTACAGATTACATGATGTATTATAGAGCACATCTTTTTAAAATGCGTGGCGAAAAATTATGCGTTTCTTTTGTCTTGATGCGTGACGCGAGCGACATCTACGCTCGAGTACTTCGTGCGTCCCGTTACGCTCCGGGCGGATGAGAGCGACATCTAGGATATAAAATTGTGATCCACTTGTGATCCATTCGGACAATCAGCGCGCATTGGAGTACGCATTATAAATATCGAGATATTGAAACTAAGGAGTGATTCAATTATGCGGATACCGTATTTATACAACGGTGAAGAATTTGCGTGAATTATGAACGTCATCTGACTAAGTTTGAAGCTTTTCTGCGGAGACGTTTTGCTTTCAAAGTACAGTACCTTTCGCGGCTTTCGTTTCCGTGTGTACCTTCACACTTTTTTTTCACTGAAACGTGTTTAGATACGTTCTGCTGAAAATTTGTAGAAGTTCGTGAACACGGGTTTTTTCCGCGTATGAATCCGATACTGACGGAACATGACATTTTGAGTTGCTCAAAATTGATATGCATGCAAATGAGTGTGTGTATAGGGGGTGCGTGAATTTTTGCACAGCAGCTGTCAAGGAAATGTTGCTTAGGGCTTGAGTAATTTGTGCAAATGAAAAGCTGATCGAATGAGAGTGAAATCTAGATTGAGAGGTTGAATTGCCTGTGGGGACATTGGCTGAAAGTATTTTTTTTTCCATGTACAGTCTTTCGAATAATAATAAGGGATTTTTTTCTAGTGCAGTTGAACCTCTCGAAGTTGAATTTCAAGGGACAAGAAAAAAATTTGACTTAGGGAGGTTTTGACTTGGAGGGGTTTTGAGTTTTATAGAATCATAGATGTTTTACTTATATAATCAAGCATTTTTATTGTGGGAAAGCATTGAAGAATTGCACTAAATTGTGCATTTTCATATTCTGGGCCTCAAGTTGCTTCTAAAATCAGTTGACAGGGGTTTATTTGTCTAATTTAGTCTCTCACATTCTGTCAAAGCACATCAAATTCCATTTTATATTGTTTTTTCTTTCCTGTTTCAATAAAATAATAACCCAAAGGCCTCAAAAATTTGACTTGGGGAGGTTTTATAGGAATAGCCTCTGAGTTAGAGAGGTTTTTTGCATTATTTCTAAAGGAATTCAGACATGGACTTTTAAAAATTTGACTTAGGAGGATCAACTTAGTGAGGTTAAACTGTATATAGCTTTTGAAATATACAGCGAATGCATTTTACAAATTCGGTGCATTTGAAGGACATTGGTGCGCTGAGTACATTTGTTTACAATGTTTTCCAATAAGCGGGGAATTTATTAATTTCCAACTTTATGCGAACCATGAATCCTCCAGAAAACTATACGGAAAATTATGATATGAACGCACTACTGAAAGTTTTTGTGTATTTTATATTCATCAGGCAAATATTCAGCATTGGGAGGTTAGAAACAAAAAAAGTTTCAAGGGTGTTGGCCAATAATGTTATTGAAATTTGAGTTGCATAGGCTTTTGGTTTTGGGAAGTGCAACTTTGAAAGGTTGAACTGAAGAAGAGTTTCCCTGTAGAATTTTTAAACAAAGAAATACGTTATGTATTTCAACAAGCTACATAGCTTCAAACGTTTGGAATGTTTGCGAAGACAAGGCAAATATTATAACCTACAGTACCTTGTCTTTATAATATTATCTAATTCGTTCCCGAGTTTTTAATATATAAAATCGTGACAATAACGCACAAGAAACGACAACAACGTCGCTATAAAATCCCTTTATTTACTGGACATTGCTTTTAACAATATT
The DNA here is from genome assembly GCA_905338405.1 of Notodromas monacha. Lineage (NCBI taxonomy): Eukaryota > Metazoa > Arthropoda > Ostracoda > Podocopida > Cyprididae > Notodromas > Notodromas monacha. Next base: position 72,108 of record CAJPEX010000826.1, read on the forward strand.
GTGTTTAACAATATTTTACATTTTTTATAAATAAAATTGTTATAAACAGAATTGTTATAAATAGAATTGTTATAAATGAAATTGTTATAAATAGAATTGTTATGAATAAAATTGTTATTTATTTATTCCAGGGAATGCAATCACAGGACAAGAGCCCGAAGCCAACGGGGAACTCGTCTCTGGGATGATGGCCAAGGTAGACAGCAGCGGAATGCTGAGTCTAGAAGTACCCAACGTCTCTGTCAACCCCGACTGCAGCCTGGGCTCAGAAGCCTCAGAACTCGCAGCCTTACAACCCATGCAAGCCGCTGCAGCTGCTGCAGCAGCGGCAGCCGTTGCAGCTGTGGGCTGTGTCAGCGACATCTGGTCCGCATCCACTACAACAGCCTCAGCATCATCATCATCCTCCTCCTCCTCGTCATCATCATCGTCATCATCTTCCTCGTCATCGCCGCCAGGTGGCGGCGGAGGAGGTGGGAGTAATAGTGACTCGGGCCCGTGGGTCGAGGGCTCCCCGAAAAGCGACCCATCCAGTCCGGGTAACGCGGACAGTTGTTGGGCTCAGCAGGGACGGGTTGCTCCGAAACCCTCGTGCATGACTGGGTCTCATTTGAAGGACTTGTTGATGGGCAGCAGTTGCGTGTATCAGAAGAAAGACGTGGCGCAGAACAGTAATGTGGGGAATTCGTCGTTGCTGCAGTTGTTGAGGAGTGGGCCCGCGTATACCCCGCAGCAACAGTTGGAGAGCCAACGGGCTGCCATGAACCTCGCCGGGTTCACCAATGCGCTCAGAAGTCAGCAGCAAGAGCTTCAGGTGAGATAAATTAAGCTGGTTAATCACCTGAGTTTATTCAGGGTGGGGGGGGGGGAAACCATACGAGGGTTCTAACAAAAGTTCTCGGAATATAAATTGAAATTGCATACAATTGAGCTGGAAAAACAATTTATTCTTTAGGGAAAACATATTCTTTGGCACACACTAAAAAAAAATTCAGCCCTGTTTGGAAAATTTTTTTTTTTATGTTTTGCAAAATTCACCCTGGCAGAGTTTTGCTCTCCGCTCAAAAAATGAGGCGGCCTTCCTGCCGATTTTTGTTGTTGTAGCCCAGCTTTCTCCTCAAAATTCTGTACTTTACAGTACTGTACAGTACATGAATAGGGCAACAAAACCTGCAATAGCACTAAAGCATTGAACCAGTGCAATTTTGAACCTATTTTTAAAAGTTCTGCATAAGTTGAAAGAAATTAGACTTGAATGAAAGACCAATTCAATTTATTTTCTTAAAATTGTGCTTTGAAGGTTTTCTGATAGAAAAACAAACACCTAAAAATTAGCACACTACGGAAAATAGTTTGTGCAAGGTTTGTTGTCTAAGAATCGACTATTAGGCAGAAAGGCAGTTTTCAGATTCACTTAAATCTGAACACCGTGGGGCTTTAAAATTTTGCGAGATTTTTCATTTTGTCACTCAAATTCTAGGTTTAAGAAATATTAGAAAATTGTTAAGATTCGTATTTTTCTGGTTGAAATTTCTCATTGAAACTCAAGTGCAGTACTGTGTAAACATAAGAACATAACTTTTTAAAATTAAAATTAACTGATCAGGGCTATTTTTGTTGAGATTAAAAATGGCATAATCAGTTTAGAATGTTTCATTAAATTAATTTTGAAACGATTTGCACCTGATGTTCTAAAGTGAGGATGTTGATACACCGAATTCAAATTAAATGCAGATTTTACAAATTTGTATTTGTTTTCATCACTGGGATTCTATAATCTGATATCTTAGCCTGAACTATTGAGGAATTCAGAACTGTTCAAATTTGTCTTTCAGAGGTGATTGGATAACCTTAGCTTAATTTTTTTAAGTGTATCTAAGCACTGGCTTTATATTTTGGCGCCTTGTGAAATGAGGTCAAAGTATCTAATTGTAAATTCCATGTTGCCTGACATTTTTCAGCAGGCCAGAAAAATGGCGCCATCTCCTCAGCCCCAGTCTCCCTTCCGCCAACAAGCCCAACAGCAGCAGCAGCAGCAACAGCCTCAACCCGGCCTAGTGTTGCCTCACCCAACCTCAACAACCACCGTGAATGGTGGACAACAACCGCAGCAACAACAACAACAGCAGCAGCTGGTGCATGCCACGAAATCCCGCCCTTTGCCGGGACTAACCAAAGTCACTGTGCAAATAAATGGAGGTCTTGAGATGGTGCCTGGTGCTGGGTATGCAGCAAATGCTGCCAATGGGTTGCCAACGAGCAAGACTTCATTTGGACCGAATGTTCAGGCACCAAGGAAGCAAGCCACTGTCATGAGCCCTGTATCCACTACTCATCCTTGTGGGAAGGCAAACGTCGTCTCCTCTGGTTAGTTTTCAATGCTAATTTTTAACCCCGTGTCGTGATGTCAAATTAGAATAATTTAATCTTGCTTTGTCCGTTTTTTACGTAAAATGCTAAGGGTTTGTAGTTTATCCGTTTGAGAGAAAAAAACTGAAGCCTTGGGGAGTGCATAAATATAGTTTTTAGCACATTTCTTCTCATGGAATACACTTCTCCTGTTGCAATGTGTTGGTAATCGTATTTTTCACTCGGGATAGATGTCACTATTAGTCACAATCGTGTTTTTCACTCGGGATAGATGTCACTATTACGAGGTATTTGTTTTTTAGCCTTTCAAAGTTCTATAGCTTCTATTCACTTTTTAGGTTTTGTGTTTAGTGATTTGAAAGAGAGGTCATTATCTCGTTTAGTATAATACAAATGCATCATGAAGACTTTTACATATGATGCACTTTCAAGCTTTTTTGAGTGTGTTAGACAAATACAATACCTTTTTCCTGAGAGGTGCCACTTGCTGTCACACTGTCTTTTTTACTTGATTTTATTGTACACTATATTTCTCTCTGTTCTTTGAATTTTCTAAATTTTATCAGAAGCCCAAAAGTTCGGGTGAATGAGCGAGGTAATAACTGCAAATTATGGATATTCCTAGGTGATCTATTTTGCAAGCAATGTGTGTAGATGAGCCCGGGTTCGATTCCCGGACAAGGCAATCATTTTTCTGCAGGACTTCTCCGGTGTATGTTCGAAGAAAAAGTACTACTGCCTACGCTTTACTGTAAAAATTCAGATCAGGGATTGGGTACATGGATAAGTGAAAGGAGTGATCTGGAAGAGCTTTTGAAATAATTACTGTATATCAAGCGAAGATTCATTTTTATTCATGTTCTTTTGCCTGTTACTCGAATTCTCACTAGAGTCTCATTCAAAATACGGTAATGACACATCTGTGTAAAACGATCAATGTACAGTAGAAGCTACAATACTGTATTGTCCGATGAATGAATAACTTATTTCATGTTTCATAAATGAAATATTAGGAAGCGACATGTTGAGTGATGAGACGATAGCCGGCAGCACAACAGGAGGATTGTTATCCTGCTCATCAACCCCTAGTTCTTCAACGGCAAACCACAAAGGTGCTGCAATGAGTAGAACTGTGTCGTCTTCCGGACTGCCCGGGGTTTCTCCGGGTTCCAAACAGAAAAACCGATCCCGAATCCCGAACCAAGTCAAGAAAGAGGGTCGTCTGCATCCCTGCACAGTCTGCACAAAAAGTTTCAAGGTACGTCATCATTTATTTACGTTTTAATGACATTTTTATTACATTGTCGTCGTGTAGGATAATTTTCTATTTTCATGTGGACCTGTCCAATTTGGATTTCCAGTTAATCAGTCAAATGCAATTTAAACCTCCTCCCTGGCATAAATTTGGGTCAAACTCCCGTTAGTCGAATTTTACAGGCCTTTTTTTCATTAAATTAAGACATGCAAATTATGTTCTTAATTGGTAATGAACGATTTTTTTTTTACATTTTCTGCATGTATAGAACATCTATGAATAATGAAATAATTTCGTCAGAAAATAATTTTCGTATACTGTATTATGCTGGCCAATGACGCCACATTTCCCTCAATCCAAAAATTCCCCACGTCAAAACTTCTCGGACCGAGTCACTTCAAATTAAAATGGGAGAAAGTCGAATGAATTCCGTACCTGGTCTGTTGTCGCAGAATTCATATGTTCTTGGTTTTTTCTTGGAACAGGACCGATTCAGTTTGGAGGCGCATTTCAGAATCCACACCGGAGAGCGGCCGTTCAAATGCAGCGTTTGCGGAAAAGGTTTCAAGCAGAAGGCCCATATGCAGAAGCATGCGACTATGCACTTGGGTGTGGGTCGTGTCGGTGCCCCTCCGCCACGGATTCGTCGCGAGTACAACAGAGCCGACCGGAAGCGCAAGGATAAGGTAAATTACCTGCTTTTGTTGCAATGTTGCGATCAATTTGTGCCTTGATTCTCAAGTGATAGGTGGTCATAATTACGGCGTCTTCGTGTAGGGTGAATAGTCTACTCATGAGTAATGCCTCAGGGCATACTAGATTATATCGTCAAAATCTGCCTCATTCATACAACGAAGCATCGTTGGTTCAGTGGTAGAATGCTCGCCTGCCACGCGGGCGGCCCGGGTTCGATTCCCGGACGATGCAAGTGTTTTTTGTTTCATGACTTGAAGAAAAAAATGGTACTGCATTCACACAAGCAGGGGTTGACTGGTGAACGAAATACAGTATTCAAATTTCTAATAGGTGTAGGAGCTTTTTAGTCAAATTATCTGTATTCCCGTGCAGCATTATTTACTGAGTATAGATACCAACTGTTCGATATTTATTAGGACATGCACAATATGTTAATTATGTAGTCACGACGGGGAATGTTAATCGGATGTTGCATTTTATGCAGAAACTTTCATTCATGTGTCCTCTGCAGGAAAGACATATTTTCAGCCTCAATGAACAATTCTGTATAAGGCCTGGAATATATTTTACATTTTACTGTAATTTCATTTCTACATCATGGTGATATTTAGCGTGCGCCGTGAATCGAATTTCGCGTGCTTCTTTTTTTGTGTCTCATTCTGTGATATCAGCCGGGTTTCAAAGTTGTTAACTTGTTATTCGGAAACCTTCAGCGAAAACAGAAGTTGATGCAAATTTGTTCTCGCGAATATCAAAATAGGGTGGGAAGAAGGGCTTGTCGAGCTTGAACAACAACGCCATCGCGTCTTCAGCAACGTCTCTGCTCAAATACGACGGTGTGCTGGCCGGGATCAAGGTGGAGACCAATTACGAGATGCAATACAATGGACCTGGGAGTTCCGAGGCCTTCTCTGACCCGAGTGTTTCCACAACTACTCTCGAGGCTGGCGAGGAAGTTGGTGAGTCTCTTTTTTAAATTTCTCAGGGTTTATTCTGTGAGTCTTACGTGTTGTTTTCTTTACGATTTATTTGTTACTCATGGTGTTTTTTTTCTCGTCTCGATTCTATAATGAGGAATGTTTGCAAAAAACTAAAACGAATTTCAGCTTTTTCAGACAATTGTCCGAGGGCTGGGAGGGACGGGGTTGTCTTTTGGAGTCCTGCTTCAACGGATGCCGCAGGTTCCCCTGTTGTACCCATTCTCTCAAATTGTAGATATAGAATTGCATGGTCTAATTAAAAAAAAGAATTTATTCAATTTTGAGAACGATGAGCTCCTAGATCATTTTTGTCATTTCTTTTTGAGAAAAAGTGAGTAATGTGACTGGCGAAGATGGATCATTCCGAATTCTGAGGTATCCGAAATCCATTACCTTTTAGCGTGTAAATTAAATAAATATTCCAAGAAAAATTGTAATATTGAAAATAAATTCGAAAGAATAAAAAAGTTCATACCCCTACTGACTTGACGGCAAATACAATGTTACTTCAACTTTCGGGGTTGATATCCTTGGAATATTAGTTGATGAGGTGGGAATAGAACGACTGGAATATTTATGCGAAGTTTTCAATCTGTATACTGAATCAGTAAAAATTTGAGAATGGTCCATTTAATGCCTGGTTGATCGAAATCAGCGCATAAATATCACGAAAAAATGACTGAGAACGTCAGCAATCCTGTGGTGTATTAAATTAAAAATCTCTTCACTTCCCTTCCCTGTATATTTTTGTTTCCGTTTCCCTACGGGTTTTCGATTTTCTTTGTTCTTGTAGAATTTGGTGTCGGGACATTTTGAGCGAGTCTCAAAGCAGCGCGTGTTAAAATTCAAAAAAATTCAAGAAATGGAGCGTCTGATACTTCTCTCTATGATTTGAAGTCAATACTGTATTAATTTTTGTCAGTCATTGTTATTCAGAAGAATTCACTTGCGCACGCGGGCGGTTTTGGACGAGCATGCGCGAAAATGGAAATGAAGTCTTCTGAATATTTTACATTGTTTGCCGAAAAAAAATTTTTCCTTTTGAACTTACGCTTATCGACGGCTCCTTGAGAGAAATTGAATGGCAATTAAATCTTTTGAATAGAAGAATTTATTTCACGCAACTAATATTTGCAACTTTAGATCAGCGATTCTATTCTCGAGAGTGCGAAAATGTCAAATTATTTTGAATGGAGGGAATTATTTGGAAAAAAATGTTGCACTGTACTGTATTGTATTTTTTTTTTAAAGCGCGCTGCTTTGAGAAGACGCTATTTTGAACGTGCCGTCATGCCTTCCAAATTGCGATAGAAATTGAGTAATAGTGCTGTTATTTCAAATTATTGCTTCAAATAGGCTGTGGGTCGACGGATTTGAAGCCTCAGCAAGCTTACG